>BROG01000282.1:600000-847500 GCA_030159075.1 Atrina japonica
ATTGAGTAGGAGGTGCTTGTTATGCAAATGGCGTGTGAAATTCATTATGAATAAGTTCCTGTCCATTTTGAAAACTATCAAATTAACATGTTTATCAACTAACAGCTATACATAACCTGCCTTAATGAGATTCCCCATGCATATTTCCTTTATTTATACACCTTATATGGTGACCACATGCCTAACATAACCAGCGACTGCTCAATTTCAGCAGATGGTCACTTGTATACTGTATGTATTGATATCGCAAAGGGAGGTAACTCAAACATTGAATGTTGCAATTTCCAGTTCTCATTTTCGCAGAAGTTGGGGAAAATCGCCATGTCATTGTTGGATGTTTACACAACAATTATCACAACTTTTGAAGTTAATCAGAATTAAAATATGATGTATAAACCTAAACTTTTTTTAATCGGTCTGTTCACAGTGGCTTTCAAACAGAAATGATGCCTTCAACAAAAAACAAAGTTTTATCTATTGCTGAAAGCGTTGATGTTTTATAAGTGAAATAGGTGATAGATCGTTTTGCTACATCGCGACTTTAAACCCAAATTATGTTGATGAAAAGTTATTTCTTTAACAATAAACATTGGGTAAACTGTCTTTTTCACCCTGTACAGTTATTTATATTTATTTATACAAGATAGAGAACGTTGTTTGGTTGTTAATTTAGTCTAGGCAGAGTATATGTTCATGTACCATGGTAATAGCCCTAAATAGGATTGTTTACGTTTGATAATACAAGCCCTAAAATTTGTTTTAAATCACAGCCATTTTTTGCTATGAAAAAATTTATTTTACCTGTTCCCAGTGTCATGTTTGGTTTAAATTTAAGTAGGTTGCATAAATGCTCATGTTTTAATTTGAAATGAGTGTTAATGCACGACAGACAATATTTAAAGTTGGTACAGATAAAATTTAGAATGTTAATTTTGAATTTATTTAGAGGCTGAAAATTAAGTTTTTGGGTTTGCCAAAATAACAACCCATTTCAGTTCTTTGATTATATTGGTCTAGTCCATTGTACTAGTTTTTTCTGTGCTAGTCTTGTTTCTTTCAGGGTAGACTGTGCTGTTCTAGTCTAGTACACTTGTTTTTATGTTGGTCTAGTTCAGGGTAGACTTTGCCTGCCTAGTCTAGTACACTGGTTTTTGATTCCTCTATTGGCTGTACAGTGCTGGTCTTGTCTGGTACACTGTATTTTCATGCTAGTTTAGTCCACTGTACCTGTTTTACTGTAATGATATTGTCTTGTTCAGGGTAAACTGTGCTGTTCTAGACAAGTACACTGGTTTTTGTTTTGGTGTATACCATTGTACCTGTTTTACTGAGCTGGTAAGTCTTGTTCAGTTCTGTTCTAGTCTAGTAAACTGGTTTTGTTTGTACTTGTCTAGTCTGGGTAGTCTGTGCTGGTATAGTATTTTCCTGGGTAGACTGTAATGTTCTAGTCTGGTACACTTGTTTTTGTGTTGACTAGTCACCTGTACTTATTTTACAGTGGTGGTCTAGTCTGGTACACTCTACCTCTTTTACTATGTTGGTTTTATCTTGTTCAGGGCAGACTGTACTATTCTAGTCTGGTACACTGATTTTGTTATTGTAGGTTTTGTCCAGTGTACCTACATGTATTTTGTAATATGCTAGTCTTGTCTTGATCAGTGTAGCCCGCTTTTCTAGTGTCTGTATGATACATGTACACTGGGTTTCATTACACTTTTATCCTTTTGCCGTCCGTTAATAATTATATACGTTTATATAATTTGATCTGGATTTTATTGGGTCTCCACCTAGTGCTAAGCATACAGTGCTAAGTGAAAGTCACGAAGTGTTTCAAGTATGCCTTAAAGCTGAGGTACACAGTAGTGTGTATTATACAGTGTAATGCTACAATAATCATAAGACATGCAGATCTTTCTGTGGATATCTTTTCCTAATTTTGTATTACAAAAAAGTTTATGTTGATAAAAACATTGTATTCAGCCTTTGACATGTACATGTGTATTTATGTGTATTTCTTATTGATGGAGGTAGGTAATATAAATCCAAAATCAGCAGCTTTCCCCTCATATTCAGCTTTTTCCTGTGTCCTTTTCACTTGCTTCATGAAACAATTGTTCGTTAAAAGAATCACATTTGGAGTATTTGGAGCTAGCAAATGAAGAACATAATGCCAACTTTTAATGAATATTTGTATTACGATTAAGTATAGTCACTGTGGTTTATTTGTGTAACAAGAATGGTTCATTTACATAGATGTATGTCTTAAAATTAGTGACACAGAAAATAAATCTATCCATTTGCTAAATAATGCACATGAGCATACACCATGGACTCATAGCATAAAAAAATTGATTTCACTCACCCCTACATATGTCCCTTGCACACGTAAATTACCATAAATTTGCATATTGGCACAAACATGTATTTCCTTTCCAGTGTATACCTGGTTTGCAACCTTTGAGTACTTTACAGTTTTTTCCAACATTGCTTTCCATCGCACAGCCTGTTTGGACTTCAGTGAGTCTGTCATAGCACACACTCCCACTGCCAAGCAGAACCTTCATGTTGAAAAAGATAGATAAGCCATCTATACATCATTACATGCTATAGGTCAGTAGGCTATTCCATGTTCAGTTTCAAATTGTGAATGTGTTTTTGTTGCTTTTCCAGTACGAGTCCTCCAATACCATGAATACTCTTTTTATTATTCTATCAATAGTCTGTCTGGTGTCAAATGTATCTACCAGATAGTTCAAGTAATTTTGTCAATTCATAACCTATGTACGATTGGTATACAGTAAAACCTGCCATAACGGACACCTTAATTAAGTGGAAACCCTCCAATAATTGACAGTTTGTCTAGGTCTCGATTTACATTACTATATATGACTACTAATTTTTTTTAATTTTTTTTGACACCTCCCTTATGCGGACAATGGACAAAGTTGCTGGCCCCAATATGCATAATTTCTGTATTTTTAACCTTGAATTAGCGGACAGTCTTCCTATGATCGACTTTAATTGCCACAGGCAATTTCTCACTCAGCTTTACGTCCCGACTTCTGTTTTAAGAAACACACCTACAATCACTGACACGTGTATAGCGATAAGCGCCTCTACCATTAACACATGTGAAGACTCCGCGTTTTTTTTTTTTTACCTGTTCCTTTATATACATATCCGAACTAACTGCACTTATTAAACAAACGGCATCAATAGTCAACATTCATGAGACAGAATCCGCATCCGAATTTGTAGATTTCAACAATGACATTCCGGCAAATGACTTGTACTTTTATTTTGTGTTTATTTTGTGTTTTGGCTTGATGTTTATTTCATGGCATGGCATAGTGACAGTTGATTATAAGAACAATTTACTTTGATTATACATGTACGTATGAATGTTTTAGCAGTGAATGGTCATCCTTAATTTAGCGGACACCTCTATAATGGACAATTTGATTAGTCCGACAACTGTCCGCTAAACACAGGTTTTACTGTATATTATATACATTATATACATATGATATATATTATATATTATATTGATATATATAATAAGTAAAATATTTGTATACATTAATTTTGTACAGAAATTTTAGGTTTGCTGATAATGTTGAAAATTTGAATCTAAAAGTCTGAAAATGTGTAAACTTGTATTATTTGTAATGGCCTCATTATTGCCATGCAAGTGTGAGGTTCCTTGTTCAGATATCTATATACATCAGAGGCAAAACTTTTTTAAAAAACAGGTGGAATCTGTTCCTTCTAAAACCACTTAACCTAAAAAATTCATGAATCTTTGGAGTCCTTCATGTTGTTAGTTAAATAGGTTTAATATAAAAATTGCTACATTTGCACAAGTCTAGCATGGAGTCAAATTTTGTTGGACTTCATCTGTAGGTGGTGATACCTCAACATACATGACAAAATTATTTTCATGACTTTGAATAACATAAAAAATGCAACTCATCATATTCTTGATATTTCTGTATCCTAGAGAATGTTTGTTTCACTTACTTGTGTTTTATGTTGAATTCACTTTTTGACATATAACAGTGGCTGAAGTTAAGCAGTTTTAGCTCACCTATACTCACCTCTCATCAGCCTGGGTTTGAGTCTTGTTGGAACCAAACCTGATTTTGTGAGGAAGTTTGCAAGTTTACTTGTGGAAGCCTGGTGGTCTCTTCCCAGGCACAAACATTGTACCCAGGTTGGCTCCTTCACCGTTAAACCTGCCTGCCACCAAATAACTGAAAAAATTGTTTTGTGTGGTGTAAAGCACCATTAATTAAAACAAAAAGCTCATCTCAGTGATTTGGTGAGCTTATGATGATAAAGCAGTGTCTGTGTACATTTTTTACGAATAAGAAAATTGGTTGAGGTCAGGTTTCCATACAGTGAAACTTGTATATAACGACCTCCTTAGGGACACAAGAAAACCATTTTTTATAGGAAGGTGGTCTTTATATAGATGTTGATTTGTACATAAATGGTACTTTTGGGCACAGCAAAAAATGGTCTTTGCGACCAGGTGGTCTTTATACACAGGTGGTCACTAAAGCAGGTTTTACTGTACTTATTTTGCTCTTACATAACAAAATGTTTAAGTTAAAGGTGTCTTACTATTCTAACCACATTCCCTACTTCAAATGCTGGATTATTTTTGTATTTTTTGCAAAAATGACCGTTGTGAACCAAGTTTATTTTCAATGCTGTTGTTAAAAAGATTGGTTGTGATCAGGCTTATTTACGGTGTGAGATGAGCTTAGTAATCGTTGATTACTCTATGTTAAGGTAATAGGCCAGGTTTAGAGTCATGTATATCTGAATGTGGAAATCAATGTATATTTTGTATAAATGTTATCTATTATTGACCATGCAAAATTTGAAAATAAATATTTTTATTTAAAAATAGTTATCAAAGGTGATTTATTGTTGTTTATTTTCATAATTTATCTATTGTGTTTATCTGTCAGTGGTTCTTGCTTCTAGTTTCAAAGCCATGTATGTAAATATAAAAAAAACATGGACAAAATAGTCATACAAACATTTTTAAAATGACATGAATATAAAATTTTACAGTAAGTTTAATGATGAAATATAAAAATAATCAGAGATACAGAAACTTAAATATACAATCATATTCCAAATGAACAAAATATTTAAGGACATTGTATTTTAAAATACGTGACTCTAACCACTGATGTTCAAGTCAAGGTCTTGAAACAACCCAGTTTGAGGATGTTATTGTTATCATGTATTGACATAGTACAACCACAGGTGAGCAATACAAGCTCAGATTGGTTTCTGTTTCTTGTTGCAATTGTATTTTTTTTTTTGGGGGGGGGGGTCTTTTTTTGTTTTGTCTTTTTACAACTTTTAAATATGAAAAAAGATTTTAAGAGTAATTTTTGATGAAATTTCATATGATTACTCTCAAAGTGCATGTTGTGTTATTATAACTGTGTACATTATTCTTGATTTTGTTTCAGTGTATACCTGGTTTGCCTTCTGTGAATATTTTGTTGTGTTCTCCAACATCGGATTTCACTGGACAGTAAGATTTGACTTTGCCGGAATATCAAACATAGTATCATGGTCAAACTATGCTGGTCACAAAGAACTGCAGGTCTGAATAAATGAACAGTGTTAAAAACCATGGAGCAGTATAGATCCAAAATACAAATGTATGTGGCTACAAAATTGATTGTTTATAAAGTACAGTCAATTTCAAAATGTTCTGTTCTGAAAATTAAGACTACAATAGAATGACTTGCACTCAATTTGTTAACCACAACTGGGAAGATGTATCATCACATTATTGGTTAATACCAAAGAAAGGAGTCCCTTTAATGGACATTTTAATAAGACACTGATAAAAGTTTTATATACATAGCACCTCATGGATGTAAGAGCACTTGAATGTAAAAGCACTTGGATGTTAAAAAGCACTTGTGTGTAAGGAGCACCTGGATGTTATAGAGCACTTGTGTGTAAAGAGCACCTGTATGTTATAGAGCACTTGTGTGTAAAGAGCACCCGTATGTTATAGAGCACTTGTGTGTAAAGAGCACCTGTATGTTATAGAGCACTTGTGTGTAAAGAGCACCTGTATGTCATAGAGCACTTGGGTGTAAAGAACACCTGGATGTTATAGGGCACTTGGGTGTAAAGAACACCTGGATGTTATAGGGCACTTGGGTGTAAAGAGCACCTGGATGCAGAGACACCTAGACGTAGAAGGCACCTAGACATAGAAGACACTAAAATGTAATAAACACTTCTGATCATTATAAATGTAATGTTTAGGGACCTTTTTAACTAACTGTACTTTACAAGAGGTCTCTTACCTGTGTGCTGGGCATAAGAAGTGAAAGTCACAGGTCTTTTGGATGAGACTTAAATCCAAGGTCCCATGTTAGGACAGGCATGACACGTTAAAGAACCCCTACTGCATAGGTGTCAGTCCATAGCACAGGTCAAAATTGTGGCACTTCACCTAAAGCTGGTGACATCTCAATGTTAGTGAAAAATTCTTTGCAGGATGTAAAACAACAAACAAAAACTTGTTTGCCAGTTTATGTTTGAAAGTCTGGAAACCCACATGTCTTTTTTCCAAGGCTATCTGTACTCATATTTCTGCTTTGTAATGTTTGTCATCATAAAATCTGGCAGCCACCATATATGTTAACTTAAAAACTGTTGAATGTGGTGTTAAACATCATAAAAATAAAATATTGATATAACATTTTACATGGATACCACCTACCACTAATGACCACAATGTCAGCAGTTGATTATTCATTCGCATTTTTTTTTCAAGTTTTATAGCAAAGACTTGAGAGATTATTGTTAATTCCATATATTTATATATATATACACATTTAATTGAATATGCAACAAATAAACTTTATTTTGTAAAAGTTTTATTTATTATTGCATATGATATGTATTTTACATAAAGAATAGATTATAGAGAGAAGTGACATACACTGATATTTATGAAATTCTAAATACTGTAGATATTTGTTGAACTCCACTTAAACTGGACTGTGAGTCATTGACACCTGTCAGCAATAATGCATCTACTATAATTGTTAATGTGTTGGTATATATAATATTACCACCCATAATACAGGTAAAGTGAATTCACATATTTTTCACTGATGAAACACAGAAATGGAAGAAAAACATTTTTATCATGTAAATTGAGAAAATATTAAGCAACAAAATTAAATTGTTGAATGGTCATATTGCTGTATGGACTGACAGTTCTTGCAAAAAGTATGAAATACGCTATACTGCTGTTAAACACTCACAAAACTTAACTATCTCTGTCTTTTAAGTTGGTATATGTCACTTTGTAAAATCACTCTGTAATTTGGTTTATGTCACATCTTAAAGTCACCTGGTAATTTGGTATAATTCATGTTGTAAAACTACTTGGTAATTTAGTAATTGTCCTGTCATAAAATCACGTAATAATTTGGTATAATTATGATGTCTGTGCCAATTGTAATGAGGATTGAAATTCGTTCCTTATTTATTTCATTTGGATTTGACAGTGGATTCACGGTGGGTGTGACCGGTCAACAGGGGATGCTTACTCCTTCATGACACCTGATTCCACCTCTTGATTTCCAGAAGTCCATGTTTTTCCAATATTCACCAGTTTTGTATATATATCCTGGATATTCTGAATATCTTAATTTTATAAAATGTCAATTCATAAAACTACTCAGAAATTTAGTATATGTCAATTTATAAAATCACTTGGTAATTTGGTATATGTCACATCAAAAAATTACTAGATAAATCATTATATATGGCACATAAAACCACTCAGTAATTTATTATTTTTCACTTCTAATATACAGTAGGTATTTTGGTATATTTCACATTATAAAACCACTCATTAATTTGGTATATGTCACATGTAAAACCACTTGGTAAATTGGTATTTGTTACGTCATAGGTATAGTAGGCAATTGGGTATATTTCAAATTATAAACCACTCAGTAATTTGGTATATGTCACGTGTAAAACCATTCAGTAAATTGGTATTTGTCACGTCATATATATAGTAGTTAATTTGGTATATTTCACGTCATAAAACCACTCAGTAATTTGATATATGTCACGTGTAAAACCACTCAGTAATTTGGTATATATGTCACATCGTAAAACTACTTGGTATATTTAATTGTTGCTGCTCAAAACTACAGAGATCACGAAATCTGAATTGCACAAACAATGAATCTAAGAAAATTTCTTGATGTATGTACGATATTTGTTTACTTAAACAAATATGTTTGGATGATAATGTGTTTTAGGTTATTCTTTAATATATTAACTTCAGGTGTGTAATCCAAAGTGCCGTATACCTTTGTATACATGTATACACTAAGTATTGATAAACAACAGAATATTGTTTACCTGAGACCAGACGATAATAAAAATGTTGTACAGAGGAAACAATTGTTTTTATATACACAAATACAATCACAGTTTTGTGTTCTACTCCATGGCACCTGATACCACCTCAAATGCTTCCAGAGGTCCGTACTTGTCTAATATCCAATATATATATATATATATATATATATATATATATATATATATATATACATTAAATCATTATTTCATTCTATAATAAGATCTTTAAATTCATCAAATCTCAACTATTTTCTCATAAGTCAATGGAAAGTATGAATATTCCTCCGGTACTTTGGACTTTGGAATACATGTATTTGGTTATTCCTGGATACAACCATACGGTATGATATGAATTCAGCAGATTGTTAATTTATTGATTAAATATCATAAACATCATACCAAAGTTATAATGCCCAAGACGATCGTTGCTGTCAATTAGACGTCATCAGTTGAGCAATTTTAGATAGATATTCTAAAGAGAAAGTGGAATCGGACAAGGCCGAATAATAAATCTTAACGTATAGCCAAATTGCGTCTAAGAGTAACCACTGTAAAAAGGTGGATATCTTAGATATAATACATAGTGTCATGGCGCCACAAAACATCTGCTGTATTGGCAGTATTCCTACCTCTACTGTATTGCCAGAATGTCTGCACTATTAGTTCTGGTTCACTGAATTCTGAGACGCAACATTTTTATTTTTGTAAGGCAGTGATTTCGGGTTAGACTAAAACATGATATTCTGTATGACGGTAGGCAATACACATTAACACAGAATTGAATGCAGTGGTGTAAGTCCATAGCGAGGTTAAAATTAACAAACTTTACCTATATGAGATGGCGTCCACTTAGAAGTACAGAGTTCTCAACATGACATACAACAACACTTCCTGTGTCACAAACTACGTTTTAGAATTATATATCAACCACTCTTATTTCACAACTTTTCAACATGAAAAAGTAAGAGAGACTTTTTGGCATCATGGACATCTTTTTTTTTTCATTAAATGTGATACCTGAAAATTTAAATATTTAGTCATTGGTTATCATGATACTTAGTTTGTCCAACGCCACTCTGATTCTACAAATAAATACACTGAAATCGATATAAAGAGATGCTAGGATTTCTAACAGACAATCATATATCTATAATGTCTCGAGACCAGGTCTTGCAGTAAACTGTCGGCATTCCCATGGGAAGCAATTGTGCCCCTTATTGGCTGACCTGTTTCTTTATTCATACGAAGCAAACTTCGTTCTAAAACTGCTGAATCAAAAGAAGAAAACGCTAGCAATAGCCTTTAATTTGACATTTAGAGATATGGTTTTGTCGATGACAATTTTCATACACATGTCAATGCGATACATCTCAACGATCTAGAAATTAAAGACAACAGAATCAAGCACACACACTTCCTACTTGGACATTATACTTACTATAGACACAGACAGGGAATTAGCAACCAGGTTATATGAAAATTGTGTTTGATATCAACTTTCTACAAATTTTAAGTCGGTAGAATAGCCTTGTTTGCAGAAAAGTTTCACTAAATATAATGTCGAGTCACGTGTTAGATAGCAGTTGTTGAGTCATCTGTACAATGGTGTCGGGGATTTCATTTGAATTTGACTGTGGACACATGGCGGGTATGACAAGGGATGCCTACTCCTCCATAACACCTGATCCCACCTCTGGATTTCCAGACATCCGTGTTTGTCCAATATTCACCAGATTTGTATATGTACATGTATCCTGGATATCCTGAAGATTTATACTTTGGTATCTGAGATTTTTACAACAAAAAATGACCCAAAAAAACACTATTACACAAATGATAATAAATAAATTTATTAGAAAATGATTACGTACATAATAAATAGAACTCTTGGTTCTCTACAATAGCTCAATTAAACCTAGCTTTGTTTCTTTATTCAAAGGATTGACATATTGTACACTGTAAACCTGCCAATTTTCGCCCTTTTATGACAGAAAAGAGATTCACCCCGTCTAAGATTCGCCTTAATCTCATGGATTGCATGCAAGCCTGTTCTTCAGTGATAAAGTATGAAATATTCGCCTTCATTTTAAATTCGCCCTCACGTCTAAGGGCTAAAATGGCGAAAATAAAACGGCAGTGAAAATGTTCACATATAAAGTAATATAAACTCTGATACTTTTGTATCTATGTGCACTTTTGGATACATATTATATGGACATGGGTGAAGATAATAAATTATTGATTACCTTCTTTCATTTTCAATTTTCTCAACATTCGATAAGACGTGCAATATCCTACCATATCTGCCCGGGACCAGTTTTTAGATTACGGGACTACGTTTATGTTATATTCATACGCGCGATAATGATGACATGCAAATATTATGTCATTGTGCTTTGCTGTGAATTAAATAAAAAGTTTTATATTATGTACATTGTTTCATTGATAAGGATATATAATAAAAAGGTTATTGAATGTTTATATGCTTAAATATTTACATCCTTGTATTTGGTCCTAGCTTGATCATTTCTTACGCCAAGAACTCGCGCGTATATATTCAATATACACTCAATAAACTATACATACAACAACACATGTCATCATTTAATTTTAGTCCAACATGAATATTCTTATTGTGTGGTTTCCTCAAGATATTTTTCATGAAATTCGCGATTCATGTCTTTTTCATAATGAAATAACTAAACTTTAACCTTTAGGTACACCTCTGTCTCATACATCACGTTACGTTGTATATTATGAAATAAAGAATATAGAATATAGAAATCCTCTGTTGCAGGTGATATAAGATATATATGAGACGCTTTAATCTGAATTTTTCAATTTGAATAAATTGTAAAGTGATGCATCAAACACATCATCAGAATGTTCTATCACACATAACATTTCCAGAGTGTTCGAATAGCTCTATTCATTTTCAGTGATTATCTCCTGTCTTGTCTCTTGTACTGGAGGTAATATATTGGCTCGACAGCTTCCGTCAGGCAATTCTCTGTTGAATACCAGCAGGTCGGGTTTATTTTGTAATTTTGGACCCATCATACTATCATCAATTTGCATACCACCAGCAAGTGTCCATTTTTTAGGTGGCGGTACTGGACTTCCAGGAGGTGTCAGCGCCCGTTTGCTTTCAACAATGGTCTCTCCAGTTTTCTCAAACACGCTGTTACTTACTGTAGACCTGTCCACTGGGTCGATACGGTGTTTCTTGTTACTGTTACAGAAATACTTTTGACATACAACGATCGTTGCAATGATACCCACGAACAGTATGATGGCAATAATGCCAAGTGCGAGATAAAGGGCGTTAGCTGATGCAACATCACCTGAAATAATAATAATAATATAATTACTATACTGAAAGCACTTCTACCAGACTGTAAACTGTGAAGAAGACAATATACAAACATAATTTTATAAGCAGGTGTCGTGGAGGGTTAACCTGCCGAACAATCTCATTTGTCAACTTCAAATCAATACAATTTAGAAATATCAGTGGTCTGATCCAATACACTAAATCAACAAAAAGTTGAACTGAAAGAACATGTGCTCTAATAAAATGACATAGAATCTAATTATATTTCCAATGGGGATCTAAACAAGTGGAAGCGAGTGCAGCTCAAAAGCAATGTCGAAAACACAATGATTTCTCGAATCTGTTGAAAATCAGAAGGGTAAAATCAACACGGCTACCATAAAATGAACTGAAATTGTAGTTCAATTATGACTTCCGATATTTTGGGGAAACATTGTTATTTACCAACCAAATCAGAAGGAAACAATACTGTCTATTTTCCAAAAATAAGTTACGTGAAGGTAAAACATATTTCCTTGCTCAGTTTAATCAACACACTTCTGTAGCTCTGATATTTTGTGCCCACAAATATCATGTCCTGTTTGATGTAATTCGTACTTGTTGTGATAGTAAGCGTGTGGCTATTTATCGTGGAAGACCTATACCTAAATAAATTGACACATGTTTACAAACATCAAGTTCTGCGATCTTCTCAACTATTAATAAATCTTCTAATTTTGTCTAAGTAATCGTATGTACTTTGTGGAGTTGCTTTATATTAGAGAGCTAAGGGCGATTCAACAAAATAATGTCTGGGCAACGATTTGAAGTATATAATGGTAAATCAACTATACTGTAGACTTTCTAAACATTTCAACTCGAGTGACCATTTTGTTATGTCCATGAAGGTGCGTACAATTCAAATAGTATATAAACCGACCAATAATCCCACCTTGAATACCCCTAACTGTAGACAACGTAAAGAATACTGGTGTAGACAACTTGTCACTGTATACGCATATGAATGTTTAGTTTGTTTGTTTGTTTGTTTGTTTATTGTTGTTTAACGTCCCACTCAAGAATATTTCACTCATATGGAGACGTCACCAAATGCCGGTGAAGGGCTTGAAATTTTGGCCTATGCTCGGCACTTACGGCCATTGAGCCGTGAGGGTTCTTTAACGTGCCGACACCTACTGTGACACGGGACCTCCAGCTTTTACTGTCTCATCCGAAAGACAGGAAACCAACCTGTCGCCGGCGGGACTCGAACTCACGACCTCACGATCCAGAGTCGAGCGCGCTACCGACTGAGCCAGGCCGGCTCATGCATGTTTAGAATTATACAGAATGTACAAGTCCACAATGTATAAATGCATGTGTGATGGGATTTTTAGATGCTAATGGAAGAATTAAGCGAATCCATGAACATCGTTTATACATTAACACCTACTATACATTATCTGACTTTCTCTTCACCTTTGCCTTACTTAAACAAATGAGTCGTATCATATTCGCGACAAGCTTTAATCTTTTAAATTGGGTATGTTATTGGTATCAGGGGATTGCCTGTGATCCAAACTTACATTACCTGTCAATTATATCATCATATTTTCACCTGAATTTAATTACCTTACCTGTTCCGGCTGAAGATGTTCCGTTGTTATAAAACTTTACTTTAAATCCTCTGGCTGTTATAGTTGTATCAGAAATGAATCTTAGAAAGAGATACTGTCCACTGCTCTGTATGTTGGGTGGAAGTGTTATACAACAATCCTGGTATAGTACTGTCGAATTGGCGAAAGGACCTGTTTACAACATAAATGTATATATATATATATATATATATATATATATATATATATATATATATATATATATATATATATATATATATATATATATATATGATCTGTCACGAGTTTCCATTCGTATCTCATTTATGAATTTCGTTTTGAATTGGAAAATTATCATATGTTCAAATGTATGCGATAAAAACGACATTATCTGATGAGTGGGGATGAGAATCAATTTTCTCCTTTCTGTTGAGTTGATAACCAAATGGAACTAATTCATGTACCACGTGGTACCCGATAACGTTTGTGCGGTACTAGTATCTCAAATGGTGATGGAACATAACTCTACGTAATCATCCCGCTGAAATGACGTTATCGCGGGATATCGTCTGCTATCATGATTCTATTACTTATAGAAACAATAATCCCGCACAAACGTTATCGTGAATCACGTGGTACATTAACTAGTTCCATTGTTCCAAATAAGTCAAATGCTTGCGCAGAAATAAGTGTACAAAACATATTGTAAATATTGCTTATATTTGAATACACACATTTAGCCTACATTTTAAATTGCTATTTGCATCTAGGTATACTTTATCAGAAGTTGAAATTAGCAAAATTGCCGGATTGAATACAAAAAATTTTTTAAATTATCTACACCACATGTTTTATTCGATTGTCCCCATTCAAGTTCAAGTGACGTCACAAACACCAAGTGACGTCATCGCCAACCTTCAGATGAATGAAGTGACATTTTTACCAACCTTCAGATGAATGAAGTCTGCGTACGTAGTGAATAAATGTAATTCAGTTAGCTGCACATTAGCCAATCAAATCGCCGCTAGGCTTTATTATACGTGTTACATATAAAATATTTATGTAATTTGTTATGAAGCTGCATAACACACAGATCATTTGATTGATATATATATATATAGATTGGTCTCTCCAGGGAACACTGAGACACGGATAATGTTCGATGACTTTAATACGATTAGTCTAAAACGGGTACTTTTGCATGTTCCCTTGAATGACCTTTATAGACAAAGTTGACTGTAAATATATATTAATCCAATAGTTGTCCAACATATGTATTTAGAAGTTTAGATAATAGGAATGCTAAAAATAAATACCGTCATAAATAGTCAATTTGTCGACTTGGCAAAATGGCACCTTGGCATTGGCGTACTCAATCTGACAGTCATCAAATTCCAAAAACAATACTTCTGTGTCTGTACTGGACTGTACGGTAATATCCAAAGTTAAATTGCTAAACATCAAATATAAATATTTACTTTAACATCATTGTTTGACAGTGTACACCTCCAATTTTATTTCATAATCTCCGGGTAGTTTTCCAATAAAGTATGCCAAATAAATAAGGAATCTCAATCTTTGAATAATATATATATATATATATATATATATATATATATATATATATATATATATATATATATATATATATATATATATATATATATATATATATTTATTTGGCATACTTTATTGGAATATATATATATATATATATATATATATATATATATATATATATATATATATAACCCTATCATGTTAAACATGAGAGGGTTGTTTTCAGTGTGACGTTTAATTAAATTCATTTATATGATGTCATGATTGAAGTCAAATCAGTTAACATCTTATCAACAAGAGCGAGGATATATGACATTATACTTGATCTTTTATTTGATGTAGGACATGACTAACATCAACATAACGTTTTCTAACTGATATTACACATATGATTCTTTGATTGACATTAAACATGACATAGTTTAAACGTCGTTAAACATGACATACTTTAAACGTTAAACATGACATATTTAAACTGCATTAAACATGACATACTTTAAACGAAATTAAACATGACATACTCTGAACGGCATTAAACATGACATATTTTAAAGAACATTAAACATGACATACCCTGAATGACCGTTAAACATGACATACCCTGAATGACCGTTAAACATGTCATACTCAAAACGATATTCAACACGACATACTTTAGACGACGTTAAACATGACATACTCTAAACGCTATTATACAATTATTGACTTGAGGGTGACATAAGGATTTATCAGTCCAAAGAAGTATGATATGTGCAGAGGCGAAGCATAAAACATAAAACATGTTTCTTTGGACTGATAAATCCTTATGCCACCCGAAACTAAAGTCAGTAATGGTTTTATTATATGACTATTTAAAAATTTCGAAAAAAAACAATCAATTCATATTTAATGTCCTCGCAGAACGTTTTTCAAAATCTTTAGGCTGTTCTTTCTCATGAATGACTAAGAATAAAGGTTAAATGAAAGCTGGTTTTTCATTGGTTTGATTAATCAAATCATATATTACGCTTAAACAAATCGGAAAAGAACGGAGGCACGAGCGGGCGACATAACAATCCACGGTCCTCTGGACTCTTTGGATGAATTTAAGTAGCGATTCTACGATTAATACTTTATAATTATTGACTTTGGTTGAGGGTGACATAAGAATTTATCAGTCCAAAGAAACATGATATTGACCGAGGCGAAGCATTAAACATAAAACATGTTTCTTTGGACTGATAAATCCTTATGCCACCCGAAACTAAAGTCAGTAATGGTTTTATTATATGAGTATTTAAAAATTTCGAAAAGTAAAACAATCTCAATTCATATTTAATGTCCTCGCAGAACGTTTTTCAAAATCTTTAGTCTGTTCTTTCTCATGAATGACTAAGAACAAAGGTTAAATGAGAGCTGGTTTTTCATTGGTTTGATTAACCAAATCATATATTACGCTTAAACAAATCGGAAAAGAACGGAAGCACGAGCGGGTGACATAACAAACCACGGTCCTCTGGACTCTTTGGATGAATTTAAGTAGCGATTCTACGATTAATACTATACAATTATTGACTTTGGTTGAGGGTGACATAAGAATTTATCAGTCCAAAGAAGCATGATATTGACCGAGGCGAGACATAAAACATAAAACATGTTTCTTTGGACTGATAAATCCTTATGCCACCCGAAACTAAAGTCAGTAATTGTTTTATTATATGACTATTTCAAAATTCGAAACAAAGAACAATCTCGATTCACATTTAATGTTGAACTCCTGTACAGAACGATTCTTTAAATATTCAGGCTGTCTTTTCATGAATGATTAAGAGTGACGGTTAAATGAGAGCCGCTTTTTCATTGGTTTATGAATTTGTTTCATCCAGTCATATATGCTTACGAAAATAGAAAAAGAACGGAAGCACGAGAGGGCAACATAACAATCCACGGTCCTCTGGACTGTCAAATGAATTAAAGTAGCGCTTCTTCAATTGAAACTCGGATTTATCATTACAAATTGCCATAGTTACAACCAATCACCGGGTAGAAAATCCACGAGTCATATAATAATCGGATTTATCAATACAAATTGCCATAGTTACAACCAATCAGGAAAATCCGGGAGTCATATAGTAACAAACATGACATACTCTAAACTGCATTAGACATGACATACTCCGAACTGCATTAAATACGACATATATTAAATTACATTAAACATGACATACTCTGAATGACGTTAATCATGACATACTATAAACGATATAAAACATGACATACTCTGAATGACGTTAATCATGACATACTCTAAACGATATAAAACATGACATACTCTGAATGACGTTAATCGTGACATACTCTAAACGATATAAAACATGACATACTCTGAATGACGTTAATTATGACATACTCTAAACGATATAAAACACGACATATTTCAAATAACATTAATCATGACATACTTTAAACGATATTAAACATGACATACTCTAAACGACATTAAACACGACATATTTCAAATAACATTAATCATGACATACTTAAAACGATATTAAACATGACATACTCTAAACTGCATTAAACATGACATACTCTGAACGATATTAAACAATCATGACATATTTTAACGACATTAGATATGGCTTACTCTGAATACGATGTAGGGTAACCCGGTGAGCTAAAGTATGCTGCTGTTGGAGTGGCCGTATAGGAGACATTTTCGTATACACCTAAAATAAAAACATCGGAGACAGTTAAGAATCATTCACTTTTCAATTATAAAACGCACATAGATTTACAGTTTGAACGCATGCAGGTGTTTTCATTAACTTAATCGTTAAGCTTGACCTAAAGGTGTCATATGCTAAAAATCAAATGAATCGCTCCGGTGGTTTAAATATGATTTTCATAAAATTTTGTTCACACTATTCATATCAATTTCCCCCCTTAAAATACCAAATTTGTAGATGGTAAAACTGTCTTTGACTCAAATATTTATATCAATTATATAGTAATACATCAAATTAATATTCATACCCCATGTTAACTCAGAAATTACCTTCACACTGCTGTAATATGAGATGAAATGAAGTACAGACCAGTAAAAACCAACCTCTGAAAAAGAGACATCAGCTTTAATAATACAAGACAAGATTGTTGTTCTAATACCATGTCTTTTGAACTTTTTATCTATCTATCGACGTGATATCCTCCATATCAACTCCTAGCTATTGTTTTATTATATTTTGAAGCACACACGTACATAAAAGCGACATGGCCTGGGACACTGCATTTCAAAAGGTTGACCAAGTTGCAAAAGTGGTAAGACTGACTGAATTTTATATATCAACATGAAACTCAAGCGTAATGTAACACAAAACCAACAAAATATCGTCTAAGTATTGAGAGTCAATCCGATCCATCTTTCCCACATTCTGTCGAAACTCGCCAGGAGCCCAACTGGGCAACATAAATTTGAAGTTCCAAATCTGAGAAAACGAGAGTCACGAAACGGTGTAAAGCTCACAATTCATTTTTGTCTTCAATAACATGCTACCGGTAATATGCCAAAACCATACACACATTTTGTTGTTAAAACGACTTTTGGGTGATCTCAGTCAATCGTGAGACGCGGTGAACTACAGATTTAGTAAAAGGCAAACAGGTTTACGATACTTGGCGCTTTGCAGTACATACACCTGTATTTTAATTGACAATAAACTGAAGATTGACCTCATTCTAACAAATAACTGAAGGAATTGTCCGGGCTGTACCTTGTGTTGAAGTGAAAACAACGCGCTACGTTTTCTGTGTTATTGACGTCACATGTTACGGGAACTATCAAAGACGTCTTTATCAGGAACGTAATAAAAATATGCGTGAAGGGGAAACAATTACTATGTCCATTCAATTAGTTATTTTTCACATGAAAAAACATTTTTTTGCATACAAAACCCATATTGAAAATTCAATCGGTAATTTCCTGATTGGAATGAAGATTCTATTAACGATATTAACATATTCTATATCATTATATTGTTTATATAGTTTTATTATGGATTTAGCTCAACATACATGAAGCTGTATCCCATCATAATACAACTGACTTAAGTTAACAAGATATATGATTGTATGATAATTATGTATCAGTCAAGATACATATGCTAGATATATCAGTGTATAAAAAATAATTGTATCAACAATATTTAGTACATTTAAAATCGTGGCCTAGACAGGATATGCTGCAATCTCGATAACATCTTTTGAAAGACTAGTGTTATTGTTTTTGCTTTTTTTTTTTTTTTTTTTTTGTATAATGATGCATTCATTAGCCTACACATACGCGTCTTTGTTGCCCATATGAACATGTAAAGATCTTTTTTAAAATGCCAGTAAAATATCACAAATTAAATAATCTCAATGTGTGTGCGTACGCGCGTGTGAGTGTGGAAGTGATTGATCATGGAATAAATGTAAATCCGTGATCAACTTATCAATACTACAGCTATTTTACTGTTTGCACCTGTTGCAGATGATATGCGACAATATTCAACAAAACCTAGACGTCTAAATACATAGTTAAACGACCACAGGCATTTCAAACTAATCTTACAGGAAAATAGCATACCTGTGCAGGTGTTGTATTTAGATTTGGAGAAAAGGTCAATTACCGGTAAGTGTCTAATTATTAGTTATGGACATGTGAGTGTGACATAATGGACATCATTCTACTTTTGACCATTATTAATTTAGTTTCATTATTATTTCAAGTCTGACTAGAACTATCTAGGCGTCACCAGTTAAGACAAGTGATACAAAAATTGTTACCTATATACAGAACCCCGCATTCGCAGACTTAATGCGGCTGTACGGGAACAAGTCCCTCTGGGACCTAGCCCCTTTTCATTCGCAGACTTCATGCGACTTTACATTTTGGCTCATTTGTTAAAATGTCTTAATGTTATCAACGCACGACAAACGACGGACGACTACAGACAAAATATAATCGCAAAGTTAAGTTATTAGATTTGAGATTTTCCACGGAAATATGTGGTGCTTCACCTCGCCTTCCGTGGACTTGATGAACCCGACACATTTCTGTGGACACGCTCACAAACCTATCAACTAATATTGCTCTACCATTAAGACCTTCGTCATTTCTGTTATAGATCATTTCAAAATTTTATACATTGGACCGAGTTCTTTCCATTTAGATACTCGTCTGAATCTGTTCATATAAGAATATAGTATTTCCCACACACATCCTCAAGTATATAGGCCTACATGTACATGAAACATGCTATCATTCTAATGTTTTCTCTGAAAACAAATATGTTTACTTTTGGTTTTCTTTGTGTAGAAATACCAAAATAGGCAGTCGACAAGGTTTATTGTTTACACAGGTTCAAAAGTTATAACCAGATTGTTTATTTCGCTTCACGTTCCGTGTAAGCTTATACTTATTGCAGTGAAATTTGAATCAAAACTTCGTCATACGTTAATTAATTTATCAAAACTTACAGTTATAGATTAAAGGCATTTAGATTATATTTCCACTGTGATAACGTACGGCTATATACACCGACGTTAAATTCTTAAAATTCGCTGAACTGGGAATTTACAAATCGATTGTTTTTGGTATTGTTATATCAATATACAATGTATCATCATTTTACAGTCATGTTGAAACGAACAGATGTGACAGACATCGGAATACGCATAATATATAATTATACATTTACATTACATACATGTAATATCATTTTACTATACACAGTTACGTATTATTGATGACGTCATGATATATATAATCGATATCAATAATTAAAATCACGTGATTAACGAGTCAGTAGTGCACATTTCCTATAGACATTTTCACGATAACTGCGGTCCTGCTATTTTCATCTGTACACATAAACTTTAAGACGACATCAAGAAAGTTCGTACCCAAAGCAAATCGTATCCGATGAAAACATATCCTACACAGGGTACGATTTGTCGTACAATGGGTAGGATTTGCCTTGGATACGGAACGTTTAGGCACGAAACTCCTTGATGATATTTGTTCGCCGAACCGCAGTTATCGTGAAATGGTCTAAAAAGCCAGTCATTGCCGGGGAGGTTCCGGATAAAATATCGCGTTTCATAGAATGTCATCTTGATTTCTCTCCATGGACCAAAATCCAACAAAAGTCAATAGTGTAAGAAAATATTAACTTTACACAATAAAAATAAGTGTACTTTTTCACCAGAATTAAGAATTAAATAACATCTCAACGGAATTACTAATCAAATAATTTCAATGGGTAAAACTAAGCAAAAGAGCAATAGATAAATAATTCATTACTTTTAAGAATACATTTTATTATTTGAAAATGTATTAAGAATTCTATTGTGTTGTTCACTGTTGTCGGTGATAAATATAATGAAATATGTATATCCACAGAAATCGTGGATATTGCTTTGAGAATCGTGATATTTTGGAAAGGTTTCTTTTTACGTAAAACATTAAAAAACAAACAACAAAATGATTATCACCACGACCAAGAACAACAACAACAACAACAAAATAAATATAGGAATATCCAGGCCGAATTTCTGTCATAATTTCTTGTTAATATTTTTAACCAAAAAATGAATAATAATAATAACTTAAAATCGTGAGAATTTTCGGCCTAAGAAAAATCTGCTACCCTTTTTATAACGCAGCCATGGTCATTTTAGGACTCTCATTGTAGGCACCCATGTCGTTGTATATAGTTACCGTTGTTTATGCTGAAAGTTTATTTTTTGGATAGGTAAAAGTATACCTGGGTTAATTTTCTCCTTCTCTAAATCCGTAGAAAATTTACCCAAAAAACCAGTCATTCTTCTACGGGTATGGGCCATTTTTCTACAAGTGCCTGGGTATGATTTCTACGTAGAATGATGATCCCGATAAGTTTTTCTATTGGGTAACTTTTCTCTATTTAACCGAAATTATAGACGACAGATTCACTATTAGTCAACATTTATTCCCATTTTTCGTCTTACTGATTCATTTATGCGGATACAAAAAGACAACTGAAAACTATTTTAAATATCATGCAATTAAGTGCCCCGATGGATATCAAGAAAAAGATGAGATGACCCTATTACAGAAATAAGAAATAAATATGATAGATAGCAGTCGTAAACACTTAATTGTAGTTTTGTGGATACTTTTTCGCGCAAATATTGTAATCAAGTGAAAAGGACGTGGTCTCAAAATAATTTAATAAATATGAAAGCCGTTTGTTTAAGAATCAGTTTGTTAATCATTAAAACTGACGCCATGTATAACGAAAGAAGTTTATGTATTATGTGCATTAAGATGCATTTGTGAAATATATATTGTATTAAACCGATGAAATGAGAGAGAGAGAGAGAGAGAGAGAGAGAGAGAGAGAGAGAGAGAGAGAGAGAAAGAGAGAGAGAGAGATTATTATTCTTTTCAATATGGAGCGACTTACCGGTGGACAGGATATTTCATCTTTGAATGGCAATTTTTTCCGCTGTCGATTTATTATTCGTTTTCTGTTGTAGACCCCTACGTTAATCCGATACGTGTTGCACTCGCTTTTGTTTACACAACCATTCTTCCGAAATGAGAAAATTTGTCACGGTCAAACAGCAATTATCAATCAGTTACACGCCAATCATTCTTAATCATCAAAGACCAAACCAGTGAAAGATACTCCTTTTATAATATTTCACTTAAACATTCATTGACTTTATTTTAAGTATTATCGGCAAATTCGATTAATGAATAGAAAATGAATTCAAAAAGTGATAAAAATTGTACGATACACAAAAATAGGTATAGCACGTATTATTTCTAAAAAAAAAAAAAGAATAATAAAGAAAAGAAAAAAAGTTGTATTATCCTATATGTACTCTTACCTTAACTTCTCGATGTCTACCTGGAAAACGAAATGCCGCGACAGTCTATCCGCTGATTATCTATATTGATATTGATAATAACTTCAGAACTCGTCCTTGGAAACGCACATTAGTTTTTCGCAGTTTGTGTTCCGATAGCCTGTTACGGAACTGAACGTTGAGATATTAACGAGTATTTAATGTTACAGATTTGTATTGCATTGTTGTCAAAGTAGTAAAAAACTTGATCGACATGTTGTTGTGATAAACTTCAGTTATCTATGTCGTAACAAACAACCTGCAGCTTTTTACACTCTGCATTACTGTGGTCTTGAATGAAACCCCAAATTCCATTCTGTAATTGTTTTCTTACGGTCATGTACAACAAATCCGAGATTTAATAAATTTTGTCAAAATTAAAATATCGGGACTTGTTGACCACAAGTGGAAAATAATGCGACCCTACATGTATTGTAATGTACGTTTAGATATATGCCTACACTAGATCAAATATACTGGTCACTGTGAAGCCAGCAGTCAGTACCAGAGGTCAATACCTGCCGTCAATAATAATTTATTCATTAGATAAGGCTTGTCCGCTCCAAAACTTATCCATATTCTTTATTTATTTCAATTAATTATTTTCTATCATTATAAATAATTCTTTGTGTTGTACACTTTCAGCTTATCACTTTATAGTATTACAGAGGTTCTCGCACGAGATTTGATTAGATACGGCAAATAAGACACGATATGATCATTGCTATTTACCGTATCTAATCTGATACGAGTGTGAGAAGTTATTTCTCGCAGAACAGACATTTTAAAACATCAGTAAATTTCCGTAACACACAGTAAATGCCCCAAAGTTTTATGTATTGTGCGTAGTCATATGTTCGGGCCTCATGCTCGTGCGAATATGTTGTCCGGCCGTCGACTGTCAAGTTTTATAATGGCTGTCGATAAAACTGAGCTATATAAAGAGAAGATTATTCGGTAATTATTTAACACGATGTTTAGGGAATTTTATTCAGTGGTGAGAACGGATATTAAATATGCATTCATAAATTTGTATATAATCTGATGATGTCAGTGACTATAGGTCTATCGGGTATATCTGTCTATAATAGTCTATGAATGTTAACTGATTTACTCTTGTTCTGAGTGTTTTATATGGGCTATAATATACTGTATATTTTTTCTCGCAGAAGTGCCGGTTACTTTTTAATGTTTATATTAACACATAAAGACATTTTGCGATGATGTCAGAAAACTTACTGGATCAAGCTGTAGGCTATGAAAGTACGGGGCGCCGTTTTACTTTTTAATACCAGTTAGTGATATCACTCTTTCGAATAAGCGATATCACTTATTCGAATAGGTGATATCACTCATTCGAAAAGGTGGTATCACTTTATATGCGAATAGCTGATATCACTTTTATAAATTCTAAAGTGATATCACTTATACGAATGAGTGATATCACCTATTCGAATGAGTGATATCACCTAGTATTCGAATGGAAGATATCATCTATTCAAATGAATGAGTGATATCACCTACTCGAATAAGTGATATCACTTATTCGACTAAGTCATATCACCTATACGAATAGGTGATATCACTTATGAATCAATGCCAATGAATGCTCCCTACACAAAAATAAAATCTATTCCTGGGCCTAACAAAAATATGACTTGTGTTATATTGGGCATTATGAATTATTTATTGTTTTGTTTCCTTACATTTGGTCCAAATAATAATATAGGGTGTTTTAAGTTCAACCACTTTTAAAACAATTTTTTCCTAGTTCAAAATGGCAGGAGTCGGCGGTATGGTTTCAGCGGCTCTGTCTGCTTTGAATGCTGAACTCTATCCAAATCCTACAACAGACACGGGAGATGATTCTGCAGCGCTGAACCTTATCACGATACCGTAAAATCGTCCTTTGCGCTTTGTTCTTCCATAGATATAGGTCTAGTGATATTCACTGCAGATCTACATTTATGGAAGAAATGGGGAGCATAAGGTTTTTACTGTTCCCAAATTTGAATAAGTTATATCACTTATTGAATAAGTGATATCACCTATTCGAAAGAGTGATCTCACTAACTGGTATTAAAAAAGTAAAACAGCGCCCCATATGAAAGTACACACATACCTATTCTGGCTATAGAAAAATAGTTCGCGGAGTAATATTAAACGTCATGCTAATGACCCATAGTATCCGGAGACAAACGACGTTCTGCAAAAATGACCTGACAATTTTCTTACATTAGACGGAGAAAATCAGACAAACAGAGCTATCACGTGATTCCATACTCTGTGATTTCTCGTTGGATTTGTATGACCTTGAACCCGGCCCATTTTCTTACAGACATGGGTAAATTTTCTACAAGTGCTCGGGGTTGTTTCTTTGAATGTTATGATGGTAATATTTAGTCCTTATTTGCTCATTGCAGATAGTGAACCTGTTTCAGAAATAACGGAATAACCGGAGTGCGGGTACAATAATAGAAGATGGCAATGTCGGACGAAACACCAATATGTGAGAGCAAAGGTAAATCTAATTATAAATTATTGAAAATGACTTGCTACACTGAAATTGTTTTAAATTAACTGTATTCATTTTACAACAGTCAACAAACAAGTTTATTAACTTATATTGATGTCTCTCGTTGGCACTGATGTTGGCGTACGCGTACGGGGGTCCTTTCTGTGGGAGGAAACCGGAGTACCCGGATAAAACCACGTTTCCGCCATATCATCTCACATACTCCCTGCCCAATCCAAGGATCGAACCCGGATTGCATTGGTAAGAAGTGAGGGTGCTTACCACTGCGCTACCCTGCAATTGCCCACCCCTTTTAAACTGTACATGAAAATGTTGATCATCGCACTATTACACGATACTTTCAAAAGCAATATTTGGATTCTTCATTGCAAGTATATAGAGCGATGCATTGCATATATCAGTATTTGCAGTCACGTGACCCGAATGTTAACCGCTTTAGTTTTTGGCGTAGGAATGCATGAACGAATCAATAAAGAATAGAATATCACATATTTATGTCTTTTTTATTTAATCTTAAAAGCCATACATTACTATAAAACAAACACAATCACAGAAAGAAACACAGAAACAATTCGTCACTCACATCGTGTGAAATCAGGCCGTGTGAAACACTTACGTAAGTTACATACGATCAGTCATCATGGTTCCCAGCTGATTGGTAAAAATATAAAACATCTCAGATACTAAAGTATAAATCGTCAGGATGTCCAGGACACAGATACAAATCCGGCAAAAATGCACAAACACGGACCTCTGGAAACCAAGAAGTGGGATCAGGTGTCATGGAGGAGTAAGCATCCCCTGTCGACCGGTCACACACGCCGTTAGTCCACAGTCAAGTCCAGATGAAATACGTGAGGAACGAATCCTCGTCACAATTGGTACAGACGTCTCAACAACCGCCAACGAAAAGGCAACTCAACATTTCACCCAATGAACAGAGTAATCGCAAACAAGAATATTATACCGACCGTAAAATTTGCGGAATGTTGACATCGAACTTGGTTTTCGATATCCTTGTGTCAATAATTTGTCAGTGAGTAGTTTACATCTGTATATGAAATGTTCATATGATTAACACGCCCTGGCATATCGGAATATTTGTGAAATATAAACTCCACATGCGATGACAGTGAGATATTTTCGATGGGAATGCCGAAATCGTCGCGTTTGTCGTAAAGCTTAGTTGCCAATTTCCCGTCTGTGTCTATAGTAAGTAAAATGTCTAAGTATGAAGCAATAAAATGGCTACTTTCAGTTGTCATGAACGAATATAAGCTCTCTCCCTTCTCGTAAGTCACACTCAAACTTTCTATGGTATATCCCATTAATAATAATCAGAATTCAAACGCAAATGCGTAGTAAATACAGCATAGCTATGGGCGCGGCCATTTGCATTTTCATTTCTCTTCTGTCCTGACACATTTAACCTTCCTGCACCAAGCAGTCGCGATCGAATATAAATAACCGAATTTAATCTGACAATAAGTATTCAAAATTTTCCATATCAGTAGATCCTTTCAAAATGATATGAAAATAAGAAAATAAACCTTAATTCCATTTAGTATTTCCGGGCAGCTGTTACGTCATTTGAAAAACTCCCACCGCAAAGCCAATTGTATAGAATGAATTTCGTAACCAGCTAACTACAGTTTCACAGAAAATGGTAATATGTATATAAAAAGATTGGTTTTCATTTTTTGAAAAGCATGGGAGGATACCTGCAATGGATCATGGGAAAATAATTCTGTGCAGCACGATATATACTCCATGCTTTTCGAAAAATGAAAAATAATCCTTAATTATAGATCATAAACTAAAGATCTCGTTTGAATAACAATGCAAAAGAAATAGTGTTGTAAGAAATTTTGCCATTCTTTTTTTTAGTAGATGTAATTTAAAAGATGTATCCTGTTCCGGCTGAGAAGCGATATCCGTGTCGGCTCTTTTGAATAATTAAGCAGGTATATGAATAATTAATGAGCAACAAAATTATTAATAAACATACGATGAAAATACATGTATATAAACCTTTCTTTTTTATAAACAGTTGAACATGAACAGTTGAGTTTCCCGTTTAGAGCTGAAATGACGGATATATCTAAAGTTCCAAAGAGACTGTGTCAAAAACAAAGATTTACCGAAGACGACCAGGAACACCAGAGGAAGAAACAATGTAAGAATTTCAGAAAAGTGAAAGTTCAAGAGACGGCGTATCATCGTTCAGGGGATTAATAGTGATTGGGACGCTGATTTGATGGACGCCAAACACCTCTACAAATACAACAACGACCTTGGATACGTTTTAGTCATGTAAAAGTTATTTGCAAAGTAACGTCAGACTGGAAGCCAAATTTACTGTAAACACAACTGAAATACTAAATTGTTTGGCGTGCACACACTTCCCAGATCTTCACGAAGTGGATCATAGCAGAGATGTGATATAAACTAGAATATGATCACAGAACAACTGATATGTGCTGTTAAAATTACACTTGTTTGTCGTCATTGGTCAGAGGAATATTTCCACCCGGAATCCCACCAAAATACTTCGGATCACGCCCGGCAGCTTTTAATGTTATAAGAAACAATCAAGTCTACCGGGAATCATTGGGTTGTGTTCTACTTCCATGGTAACTCCGAATCAGAATCCTACTACAGCCTGGGGAGAATGCCACATCATTAGAACAGCGTTTTCGCATAGTTCCTAAAAAGAAATGCAATTCACAACAATAAGTACAAGATGTCACTTTTATAATGTACTCTTTTATTTACTGATGAAATGTCGCGATAAAATGTATACTGCAGTAAGAAATTAAAGGAACAGAAGTTCCTAGAAACAGTTATAATCATTCCGCGACTGAAGAAGGGTTAAAAGACTTTTGAATTAGAACGAAATATTACAGAAGGCGGGATATCGACATTGTACGGTGAAATTCGTCACATAAACACGTCATCTTCGTTGATCATCAGCAAAGAACGTAAACCACTGATGACTTTCGATGATGATGTTCAGACTAGAACGGGATTCCTGGTATACCAAACAACCAGTGGTGCACCCCTGGGTTTCGTAGATAGAATGACAAAGAAATCAGACATGCAGTTGATAAACTGAATTACTTGAATGAAACATAAATGTCATTGATCGACTTCTCTTTAATGTTTTCAATATCCACAGGGTGTTATATCATGAGTATTCTTTTGAATTACACGTTTGCTGAACGTGAAATTGTGGATTTGGGGCGATTAAAATTTCACAAAAATCAAACACCATTAGTTCGTGAGTTTCATCGTTTGCTGAGTTTTCTGGAGCTAAAATGGCGTCTAACATAGATTTAGAATTGATGACATAGAACCCGGTTGTATCAAAGTTTAATGAATCATTAAAGGCTAATTAAAATAGAATATTTAATGCAATATCAAAGTCTGTTATATCAATAGTTAATGACAAGCTCCGTTCATTAAAGCTTCAATAAAGCTTCATCATACTTTTCAACTTTAATGAAGCTAAGGGGCGTCATTAAACCGCCATTAGATATAGATTCACTGTCTGAAATAACCATAACGTAGTATAAACACGATAATCCAAGCATAAAATCTTTCTTGTGTTTAAGTACCGGTCCTCGTCATCAAAGACACACGTTCGCCGAGTTTGTTTTTCCGCGCAAGTGAAACAGAGCAGAAATACAAATTTTCCATTAACTTTACTTTTCTGGTAAGACAGGGTTATAAAACCATCTGGGAGACAGAATCTTTGTTTTGGCAATCCGAAATACCGTTCCATTTCTTCGAAATTCTCAGTGATTATTATCGGAAGAGAGACGGGATTTTGCGTGTACTTGTTGACGGATGAGTAAAGAAAACAAAAAGCCCAGTATTGTAACTGTTCGTCCTCCACCTCTTCGTGATATAATTTGGTAGCACTGGTTCTTTCGTCGTCTGAGTGGTTCTTCTAAGTGAAAGGAGTTCACTTTTCTACATCACCCTTACTCTGCATCGTTGCTTTGATCGAAAAAGTCCTGACCCCACATTTCGATGTAATTCACGTATTCCCACATCTTAATCTTCAAAGTGTACATTTCCTTCATCGACTGGAATGTAACAAAAATGAAAGTAGGAAAACAAGGTATATTGAAAAGATTTCTCGCTGGTTAATGAATAATTGAAAAAAATGTAATCGATTGCAGCTGATTACAATTACAACTATCCAAGCTTGATACCCAAAGCAGCCTTGAAATCCGTAGGACATTGGTCTCGGGGCAGTACGTCCAAACGAGATCTAGCTCCAGGGAAACCGTATTCCCAGCCGTTTAAAGCATGTCGGATGATAATAGGATAGCCAGCTCTGCCATTTTGTTCCATACACCACTCAAGCCATTGGACGGAAAGGTCACTGTAGTTGTCACTGGGAACGTTACTCTGAGAAGGCATTTGAGCGATGTGATATTAAATGAAATCTGTTTCCTCTATGACCTAATATTTATGTTCCAAAGTAGGTTCATCTGGCACTTTCTCCGTCCTGTTTGTGGCAGGTAACCATTCTGAGACGTCATCGTGTTGCATTACAAGTTGTAATGTAACAATAATATCACAGGCTTGTTGTTTGACAAGAATTGTGAAAAAATAACAATAAACAGCATTACCGTTGCCAAAATATGTAACGATCAACATTTTTGTGTTAACAATAGCAATAACCCTTTAACACTGGGAAAAGGTTCGTAGTAGAAATAATGCATTAATTAATTTAATGTATATTATTGGAAAACTCTTATATAGGCGAAGCTTTTATATTATATTATATACATCTGGGATGATTATGATGATGGTGATGATGATGAAGAGGAAATTATTTTTTGTGATACTGTCTACCAATAGTTCACGAAGAATGCCTTCAATCATTTTGGTACATTGTACTTAGTTCTCTTTTTAAAATATATTTACACACACACACACACACACACACACACACACACACATATATATATATATATATATATATATATATATATATATATATATATATATATATATATTATTATTATTATTATTATTATTAATATTATTATTATTATTAAATTTTGATACCCTTTTTCTTTTATGATAATTACAAGAATGTAAACTAGGCCGGAAACTAATATTGCTGGTATTTTCTTGTGATATTAATTTTCCTTCCATGTACCTGATATGCTTTATACCAAGTAATGTACCTATAGACAGTGCTATAATTACAGTTGGTTCCACATTGATTGCCATATCATAATAATCCAGTCTCTATTTGACTGGGAGATTAAGGCTTCATTTAATGGGGTGATTAATCTTATTTTATGGTTGCTGATCATCAGTGATTATTAATTTTCAATGTACAAGTCATAAAAAGTGGAATCACATAAACATTCACCTGAACTGCTGGATTCCTTTTAGTTAGTTGTACAAGTGTCTTGAAAAATCCAATTCAATGCAATACATACTTTCTTTATTTTTTTAATAACAAGACTAGATGGATTTCTTTTGTTTGATAACCAGTATGCAGTAAAGCAATGAATGGGCAACAGAGAGCTGGTAAAAAGTAGTTAGAAAATGTTTATGATGGACTGGTAATATAAATAAAGATATCTTTGTGAAGTATCTTTTCTTTTAAATGCACAATGTTAATATATATTCTCGGTCTACAATATACCTGAGGGGACTATTTCCGTCCCCTTGGTACTATTGGTTTGAGTAGTGGTTGTATTGACCGACAGTAGTAGACTGATCAAGGTCACTGGTAGACCTAAAGGGACTATTTCCGCCCCCCTGCTACTATTGGTTTGAGTAGTGGTTGTATTGACCGACAGTAGTAGACTGATCAAGGTCACTGGTAGACCTGAAGGAACTATTTCCGCCCCCCCCCTGCTACTATTGGTTTGAGTAGTGGTTGTATTGACCGACAGTAGTAGACTGATCAAGGTCACTGGTAGACCTGAAGGGACTATTTCCGTACCCTTGCTACTATTGGTTTGAGTAGTGGTTGTATTGACCGACAGTAGTAGACTGATCAAGGTCACTGGTAGACCTGAAGGAACTATTTCCGCCCCCCCCCCCCCTGCTACTATTGGTTTGAGTAGTGGTTGTATTGACCGACAGTAGTAGACTGATCAAGGTCACTGGTAGACCTGAAGGGACTATTTCCGTACCCTTGCTACTATTGGTTTGAGTAGTGGTTGTATTGACCGACAGTAGTAGACTGATCAAGGCCACTGGTAGACTGTGTAGAAAAATAGGAGAAAAAGGTATATAATCAATGAAAATTAATATTTTTGTGAAGCATTATTTTAACAAGTGCATAATTTATAAATAAAAAAACACACACAAACATCTATATATATATATATATATATATATATATATATATATATATATATATATATATATATATATATATATATATATATATATGATAATGTGTGTACTATTGAGTCGGATCCAGGAGTTCCATAAACAACTATAGTTCAGTCTCGTCATATCTATTTAATTGACCCCTATTATTTCGAATTAATAACAAATTTATTTTTCCATAAAATTAAACCGGCTGTTCAACTTTTACATAACCGAATATCGACTCATCGATATAACGAGATTCCATTGAGATCTTGTATTTTGCATTATCATACTCTGTAAGTCCTTGACATTGAAAATGTTTTCACTTATGTTAACACAAATCATTTTGTTGTTTCGTTGGTAAGTACAACTTACCATATTTAAATTTATTATTTTAGCGCCAACAAATGCATATGCTGCTCTCAAGCAGGCACGGGTTGAGTCAAATGGGAAAATGGAATTCATGCGGAAAAGTTCCTATATTGTTCATGAATCAGGTAAATAGAAATTATTATGATTCAATAAAAACATTGTATCAAAATATTTTATATAATAAGTGCAATGTACTTACAAAATCACTGTTGGCAGTTGTACACTTTTCATACTCAAGAGCAAAATTGCTTCAATTTGAAGTCCTTTATGGGACATTTGGCTTTGCTTCTGGTATTGTTTTCAAATATGATAAACATAATACCAAAGTTATAGTTTTGTAAAAAAGGGGAAGAGGAAGTCTAAATATCTGCTCCAGAGGATCATTGCTGCCACTAGGACTTAGTCTTAGCCACATCATTTGAGTTCGAATTTAGAATTTCGAAACAGGAAGTGCTATCAAGTGCTATAACTCCAAAAAGTTGACTTTTTATGAAAAAAATTCTTGTGCAGGAGGTGAATGGTGAGATTTAGTGTTTCAAAAACAATGTGCGGAAGACACACTTTAAATTAAGATATGACGCAATTAAAATTTATGCTGTTCAAAGTATGCAACCTCCTTTTTAAGAGGCATTGGCTGTATATATATATATATATATATATATATATATATATATATATATATATATATATATATATATATATATATATATATATATATATATATATATATATATATATATTGTGAAATGAGGGCAGGTCCAGTGTGGTATTGATACAAGTTTAGGTAATCAGTCTGGTGTTTATATACGAGTTGAAATAGTTCTGATTTGGATTTCGAATGTTGTTTTACGCCACACTCAACAATGGTTCAGTTTTATGGTTGCGGCCAGTGTTGTAATGGTTATGGAGAGAACCCGGTTACAATGATCTGGGAAGAGAACACTGGACTTCCACAAGTAAACTGTCACAACGTTCCCATCGGGTCTCGAACCTGCGCTGAACAGAAATGGGAGACTCAATGGTTTAAAGCGCTATACTCTATCCACTCGGCCACAAAGGCCCCTATACAAATAGCGATCTTGAGTTAATCAATTGCAATCGGTAAAAGTGCAAAAACTCGGACTCTCAAGCAATTTACACAGAATAGATAGGAATTTAAAATTGTTTATGTCTCTGTATATCTCTTTTGTGTAATTTTATATTAGTTTAAAAATATTTTGAAAAAATATAGCTGATGTCCCTTTGAAAATTGTATTGAGACAAAATGATAGTAAATATCAACTCTTTAAATTTAAAATTTGTACTAAAATTATTGCTTCTTTTTGGCGTGGTGAGAGTTGTTTATTTTGATTGACGTAATCTACATTTGTGTAATTTAATATGATTATTTCATGTTTCAGCTTTCTGTCTGGTTGGCGGTATGTTGTTACTATTATGTTTACCAGTAGTAAATATTGCAATGGGTAAGAGTTTTATTTATCATTCTATTCTTTAAAACAGTATTCATTCCCAGTACTTTGCATATTTGCAGTTTCATGGCAATCATTGTTATATGTTTAGTGGTAGCTTAAATTTTATCTACCATAACTAACCAAAATGTTAAGGAATACAGCCCTGCCCTGTCTGGTTGTATAGACGAATCGATAACCTGTGAAATACGTACACATTACCACATCTGTATAAACAAAAAAATTATGTAATGTGATACATTATTTTGCATATTTCGGAAATACATCATCGACACAGTATTGGTGCCGTAGGTCGAGAGTCCAGACCTCAGCCAGGGCATGGTGAGTTTGTTGGTGCCTTGTTATATCTGTATTTGTGCTTTATGTATGATTTACGCAGATAGCATCATTCATATGATCCAAGCTCCATTGTAAATGTTCAGTGTTGTAGTGATATTTGTGCTTTATATGTACTTGTATTTCTCTACACTACATACATTGTAGACAATTTGAAGAATTTTGGATTAAACATCTTGGCACTGCATACCCTTATGGTAGTAACGATAATACTCAAAGTGTATGCAATCTATCAAGCCCACTGTGTAGTGGTGTTAATGTGATGGACCTTTTTAATTCTAAGACGTAAGCGAAGTCACGGACATCGTTCATACAACAGACCCAACGTACATGATGTCACTTCTTCATCTCTTTTACCTTACGTTAAAAAATTGGGCCTTCATCACATTCGCAGCAAACTTTGTTCTGTTCCTTTTACACTTCTTAATGAACTTTTTCAGGAAGCAAGAATGAACCCCTACACGGATTCTTCAATCCCAAAATACAGACTGAACTCCGTTATAATGGACATAGCTTAAGACAGACTGTTCAAGTCTACACACGTTACAAACGATGATTGTTCTGAACAGAAACGTCTTTTACTTAAACTTAAATTTACAAATAAAGGTAAAGACGCGATGTTCTAAATAACAAAAAAGTTCAGTCTTGTGTTACGCCATATTTTAAATTGAAGACCACGCCTTGCATTTCATATAGCTGTACACCTAGCATTGCATCTAAGCTATTCAATTACAAACGAGTTTTGCGCAGTGCCTAGACATCAACCATCTTCTACATAACACCGCACCGTCACATGTTCATTTGCATCATTTCCCTTCAAATATAATCCCATCAGGCATGTCATCACCGGCTGTTGAAAATGTAAAGATAAAAAATCTTATTTTAAGGGGTACCGCGAAGCCCGTTCCTTTAATTGGCGTCAGAAATTCAGTTCAGTCATGGATTCTGTTGAATATTATGCAGATGATGGGCCAAGCATGAAGACGTGGAACCAGACACTTTGTCTGAATGGCTAAAAGCTGTGCGATAGTTGATAAAATTTCGTACTCGAAAACTTAAAGGAACTATGAAAACACGTTATCCCTCTGTATTTAGTGATCCAAAAGTAGCAACTGAACTGGATAGATTACATGACCAATACATACTGGTCCTAGCAGACAAAGCCTCTCTTTTTAATGTGCAAAGCACATTACTATAACTGTTTATTAGAAGAACTAGAGTTTAATACGAATTCTGGTAATCCAACATACACACGTAGCTCACTTTCAAAGGACGAGATCCTTCAAACTCACGTGTCAGTATTACGTTCTTTTGATGTACCTACAACCGATACTGATTTTGAGCTACAATATTTATATTGGATACCTAAATTTTATAAAACCCCATATAAACAGAGGTACATAGCAGGATTCAGCAAATGTTCTAACAAACCTTTTTCTTTACTCCTTATCAAGATATTGACAGCCGTTCAGGAGAAACAGCAGCGATACTGTACTGTTGCTTATTCCAGACGCGATGTAAATCAGATGTGGATAGTTTAAAATTCTAAACAACTTTTAGAAAATTTGAAGGCACACAATTTTTCTAAAATTCACAGTATCAAAACAAATGACTTCTCTACGCTCTTTTGATGTGCCTACATCCGATACTGATTTTGAGCTACCACATTTATATTGGATACCTTTACTTCATAAAACCCCATATAAGCAGAGGTACATAGCAGGATCCAGCAGATGTTCTACCAAAGCTTACCAAGATAGCCGTTAAGGTGAACCTTCAACAATACTGTACAGTGGCTTATTCCAGAAACAGTGAAAATCGGATGTGGATACTTAAAAATTATAAACAACTTTTAGTAAATTTGAAGGCATATAATTTTTCTAAAATTCACAGTATCAAAACAAATGACTTCTCTACTTTTTACACAACAATTCCATAAATAAATAAAAGAAAGTCTTTTTAGCATCATAGACAACTGTCTTTTTAACTAAAGGTGGCACCCGAAAATTTTAAATATCTAGTGATTGGTTATGGTGATACTTATTTTGTCCAATAAATACATCTATCTATATATACATTGTATATACATTTACCATCTGTTGGCAGTGACACTATATAAATATTATAAGAAAATTGTCGTTTATCATCCCATGAATGCCAACTGCGTATGACTCACGTGTGTTTTAGGAACACTTCTCAGACACTCAGCTTCAGTCAGTACCTGCATCTATCCTTTCAAACAGTGAATTTAAACTCCATCCTGTCAATTCAACACCATTATTCTTAACTAATTCGTCTTTTAATGACTGTGTCTTTAACTTTTATACGTCGAAGTAACCAATGTGCACTGTACTGAAGCAGCGTCCTTTGAACATTCGTTATTGCGCAGTGTCACTTGTGTAAACAGTCCGCGGACAAAATAAAAGTTAGACAATATATTAACTGTCGGTATTCATTTCCATTTTACATGATCGCCTAAATTCATATTGTTGATTTAAAATTAATAAAAGTTTATCTAGTAGAATGTAATTTTTTTTTGTCACTTCTTTACATTTTTTTCCGGGGACTATTTTGATTATAGACCTAATCAATGATGTTTGTTTGTTTATTGTTGTTTAACGTTCCACCCAAGAATCTTTCCCTCATATGGAGACGTCAACCCCCGTGGATGACACGCTGATCATTTTGCACTAGTTAAAAGGATAATTCCGTGAATATTGGATGATAGTATATGGACAGCTCACACGCGTTATGGTGTCACAGATGTACTACTAAACGACAAGCATAAGAGTACACGTGGTTTTATTGACGTTTGCCCTGTTGTAAAAACAAGAAGTGTGGGAGAAAAATATTCGAACATGACTGTAATCTTAAAACACTCGGGAAAGAGCATTCCAATTCTGGACTTCGTTCTGGATAGTCATGTTCTTTAAGATTTCCCTGTTCACAGCAATCATGTAATACTATTATTATCCCACCTTGGACATGTGTATCTGACATTTTGCTAAGCCAGAATTTCTCTGTCCACACTATAGGGTGTAGACAAACTACACACGCCATGACGTCACAATATGTAATTTTACAACGTGGAACCTCTATGTGATGAGAATGCAGTTCATTATAAGCCACGTCTGATTTTATAAATATGTGTTTGAATCATGGGGCAAAAATGATTAATTATGGGTGTGTGTTGAGTGGAAAGGGAACCTCGTGGTAAGGATCCTAAAGTCCATTCCGAGGGTTTCACAGATTCTTACCACTGGGATGGAGATTTACTTATACACTCCATACATCCATATAATATTCTATTAGTCTTTATTCTTTTTTCCAAACACGGATACGGTAAAACTTATAGTTATTATCTCAAAGAAATTGGAAACATAGAAATTTCGTACGAGAAAATTATGAATATAAAGTGAAAGAAACTTTTACCTTGACGTGACGTCATATATCGAGAAGGCTAAAGGCTAGAGTAGCGTTGTGAGAGTAAGAAATACTCTTTAAGTTCTGTAATCACAGCTGAACATTTTGATAGACATATCAACACTTTGTAAATATATTAGTTTTATAGATGAAGTTGAAATGTATAATGCATTGCATCTCCTAAATTCACATGCAAGCCTTGCTGTAATCAAGGGGAAACAATCAAAAACCTTTCTTACATCCACAATTTTTATCAGTATGGTATTGATGGAAAGTGGACGTTTATTTTGTCTTAACGGTACTTACTATAGTTTAAGTCAGACTGAGCGTGTCTAGTCGTTTTATCTGTCAATCTAGGTATTCTGAATAATGTATCCAAAATAAATTCTTGTTGTTCGAAATAGCCATAATGATTTATACCCTTCGGAGCCTTGTTATTTTATTTGCAATAACGGAAGTGAAAGAATAGGAGCACTACTTTTATGCGAAAGACGTATTTCGGGTATTATTGTATTATATGTGAAGGAAGAATACCCTCAACGGAAGTTTTTCCGCCTCATTTTAATAAAACGTAAGTGATCCATTTTATTTCTATCGGAAGGTTAACACAGAGGTTTTTCGTACAAATCCTTAATGATTGGTTGCTTTACAAAAGTACTTCCAAACTTATGATTTAATGGAACTTGGACTATAAACCAAATGGAATTTTATTTGATTCTGCTGATCATCTAAATACATATGCTGGATGTATCTAGGGGTAAAAACAGAGAATGTATAAAAAAGTATCTAACACTTAAAACAGGAGCAATTCAAAATGCTACTTTGCATTTAAAAACTCCAATAAGACGGTTTACGCGTAAAACCGTTGAAACACCTCCAAATAGACGGTTTACGCGTAAAACCGTTGAAACACACGGTTTTTGACACAAACGGCCTGAAATAGAACATTGCAATGAGTGTGCAATTCATGTTGATATTCACTAATATTTACATAACGACTTCAATTCCCTTCATTGCAAGTGTATAGAGCGATATATTGTATATTCTGTAAATGCAGTCGCTTTACTTTTAAGCCTAAGAATACATGAACGAATCAATAAAGAATAGAATACCACATATTTATTTCTTATATATTTAATCTTAAAAGCTTTACATTAGGCCTACCACAAAACAAATAAAAATCACAGAAAGAAATCGGAAACACGAGACTACATCTGTAGCACATTGTACAGTCTACAGGCCCATATCGCGATATATCTAGGTCGCATGTTATGAACAGAACCACAGACCACAGTCTGGCACAGAAATGAAAGTTCGCTTCGTAGTTACAACAGAAAAAAGATGAGTAAGGCCTAGTGCAACTTGTCAAGCATCTCTTGATAAAGAAGTCGATTTGTTTGCCATCACTGGATATTCAGACACAATTTGTCACCCGCATCGTGGGAAATCAGGTTGTGTGAAATAGGCCTATTTACATAGGTTACGCACCAATCAGTCATCGAGGTCCCCAGCTGATTGGTAAAAAAAATGTAAAATAAAATGGCTACTTTCAGTTGTCATGAATGAATATTAGCTGTCTCACTTCTTCTAAGTCACACTCAAACTTTGTATAGTATATCTCTTCGTGCTGCACAAAACTTTTTTTCCATAATCCATTGCATTTATACTCGATGCAGTCCCAGAAAATGAAAAAATATCCTTAAATATATACGATATAATACGTGCTTGATAAAAAAAATATTTGATACTGTTCCGACTAGCATTATGAGTCTCCGAGACCATTTCCAAATAGCACAGATTGGTTTCCCAACGTGACTACTAATCACATAAGCACATTGTGAACGTTTTATTGTCAATTAATTTAGTCTGTGGGGTTTATTCCAAATATTTATTCTAAAATTGTGTATTTGAATTCTAAGAATTGAGCTGTTTTATGCATTTCGTGAAAACTGTATGAGGTTTTAAATTTTCTGTTTTCACTTAAAATATATTCAAAAGAAAAGGTTATTATTTTAGGATTTCTTATTGAACGATAACCATATTTTTGGTTGTCTACTTGTATATTGTGAAGAGTTAAGTTCAATAAACAAACGAAATAATAGTCATTTCTCAAATACAAACGTTTGTGTTCGATATGGTTTACAAATAATTATTTCGGGTAATATTACTTACCTCGGGTAAATTCATAAAGGGAATCTCGTTAATCGCCTATTAAATACGATACAGTTTAGAGAGACCCTCTTAAAGACAAAACAAAACCATTCTTTATAGTGAGGTGGTCTTTACATAGATGTTGGTACTATTGGGGACAGCAAAAACAAAAACAGTCTTTATGACTAAGGTGGTCTTTATACATAGGTGGTTGTTACTGTAATACAAAATGACGTATCAGCCCCGAGAAAAGAAATACTCGCTGGGTAGAAATCGTATCAACTTCCTAGTTTAATTGCTTTATATGATGGTAATTGTATACTTTAACATTTACGCGTCGGGGCAAGTTACACTAATTACATGATGGAGAATTGTTCGTGTGAATTACCCCCGCTTTCCAGCTCCACCGTTGTGCTAGGAATCATTGTTTAATACAGGAGTGGTCACAGTAAGTTGTAACATAGCGTAAAATAATTCACGCGTATGGTTTGCATAGGAAAATCGCGTTATTAACAACACGCGGACATATCCACGTTTACAGTAGTTTCCGTATAGGAATTTCTAGGCTGTATGTTATTTTAAAGATAGATCATCAATGATGTACAACTATGTGACTCTGAATTATAGGTTCCGTCTGTTATAGTGCTCTGGTACCAAAAATGGCAAAGATAGATACACATCAAAATGCACTTAGCACAGATATAGGGTAATAAAATAAGATTTCAAAGATTAATGTCATATTTGATTAATTTTTGTACAACCAAACGTTGATCAATACAATGGAAAATACAGATGTATTCAGCCTTGTAAGCTCATGGCGCATGAAACATGGAGTCGTTGTGGGTTTGTTTGTTTATTGTTGTTTAACGTCCCACTCAAGAATCTTTCACTCATATGAAGACGTCACCAAATGCCGGTGAAGGGCTTCAAATTTTGGCCTATGCTCGCCACTTACGTCCATTGAGCAGTGAGGGTTCTTTAACGTGCCGACACCTACTGTGACACGGAACCTCGATTTTTACTGTCTCATCCGAAAGACAGGAAACTAACCTGCCACTCGAACTCATGACCTCACGATCAAGAGTCGAGCGCACTACCGACTGAGCCAGGTCGGCTCGCCTAATCAATGAATAGTTGTTGACTCTTATAGGAATTGTATGTACACGAATGGTTGAGCGGGAAATTTGAATTCCAATTATTAAACAGTAAAAGAAAAATGGGATAGCTAATCAGGAATAAGTAAATATAAGGATTGAACTGCTGTCAGTTGGCATCCATAAGCCCATGAATGCCAACTGACAGGAGTTCAATACAGATAAAGTGACATCTACCTAAGCTATGGACCAAGACCGATAGACTGACGATTCCTAAGATGTGTTCATTCAGATATTGTTGTGTCCAGAGTAAAAAACTCAATTTCGCTCAAATTTATGTTGATTTTTATTTGTTTGAAGAGTATTTTTGAATCATTGTATTCATCCAATTGTGACTCAGACTTGTGTGAACATTTCTAGACGTTTTAATTATACATATTTCCAATATGTACTTCCAGGTGGACTGTATATACACAGCTGTCCCGCCGAGAGACTAATACCAATATTTCTCATTGTTGCCGGATGTTTTGCAATCATCTTTTATATCCCAGATATAATAACAAGAATCAATAAAGTAACTGGGAAAGAAGAAGAGGATGACCGAGTAAGGACAGCCGGATGTGGACTCGTGGGGTTTTTCCTTATCATTTGGTTCTTAATAGGTAATTAAACTTGTCAATACCAATGTATATTTATTTTGTTTATTAATGCATTTGAAGATATCCCTTCCTTTATGCTACATTTACGCTGTCAACTATTCATGGTGAAGGATGAAATAGCCAATATCCTTTTTAAATAGTTTAAATTATCATTTCAGTTCTCTTTATTAAATCGTTTTAAAATTTGAGCTCAACTGATGAAGTCTAATTGACTTTATAATATTTAACAGTCACGAATACTTTGGATATTTAATTATAACTTTATTTTTTAAAGGGCATTTCAAAGCAATCTTTCTTTTTTACTTGTTAGATTGATGTAAAATAACAAGCATAAAATCATGAAATTCCTATTTTGTGAAAATTGCACGAGAAACCCAGTGTGGCAACGATTCGTTTGCAAATGATTAATTCAACCTTACTGTTTGTATACATAAATACATCCTGACTTGACCGTATTTTCACAAAGGAATATCAGAATAATTATGCCTGTGTATATCTCTTATTTGTTATAGTTGTACAACCACCTATGTAGTCAAAAACGAAATAATTAGTTTTCGAAAACACAGCAATGTCGGTATAAAGTTTTCGAGAACCGTCGAATACATCAATTATATATATATATATATATATATATAAATATTATAATTATATATAAATAAAAAAAATACAAATTATTATATATATATATATATATATATATATATATATATATATATATATATATATATATATATATATATATATATATCCTTTTTTCAGGTAGTTACTGGGTATATAATACGTACGACGCATGGACAGCATACCCGGAAACTGCACAAAATTACTGCCATCCTGTTTTGTACTACTACGCCTTTTCAATGGTGTCTTTGATTTATGTTTGTCTGTTTTTTTCATTTTGCATGTCTTTTTGCTTGTGTTGTATGGCGATTTGAAAAACAAGGTCAAAATTCAATAAAATTGACTCCGTGTATGGTACCATTTTTCAGAATAATTCATTGTTTGACAATGCAATGGTTACTTCAAATATTTTTGCAGAAAGAAGAAACTGGTCCATATCTAAAAGACTTTGGTTTAAAACGTTTTCGTAGCTGGAGATTAAGTAATGCACTTTTTCAAAGCATAATATTTAGTAACTAATGCAAACGTTATTCTGCTGGTGTTAGCTGTGAATTGTATATGATATAATTTTTAAAATATTTATCATTTTCTAGAATAGAAATATCATTTGCCATACTACGAAAGACTACAAGGCTAAACGTATGTCCAGCAAACAAATAAAAATAAAATCGCGTTTCAATGCGTTATTATGCAAAAATGCGTTTTAACGACTTTTGAAAGGCGTTATTACGCAGAAAAGGCGTTACTACGCAAAAAAGGCGTTATATCGACTTTTGAAAGGCGTTATTATGCAAAAAGGCGTTTTAACGACCTTTGAAAGGCGTTATTACGCAGAAAAAGACATTATAACAACTTTTGAAAAGTGTTATTAAACCACCACCACCCACCACCCCCGAAAAAAACTTACAACGCAAAAAATTGGCGTTAAAGCAACTTTTGAAAGGCGTTATTATGCGGGGAAAAAATGAGTTATAACGATGACGATTTAAATTTTTTTTTCTGGACAAAATTGAGCCTTGTAGGCTTTTGTAAACATACAAACCAATGCTATAGGATATTGCAAGACATCTAGCTATCAATCATTAAATTTCGTATAAACTGCTCCCGACAGATGCATAGTTTAAAACTACATGTATTATGTTTATTTATAAAACGTATGATATTTGTACAAGTAATCGGTGTAGTACATGCACAGAAACAGTTATTTCTACTTTTCACTGATCTACATTGATTTGCAATACATCTGTCTTTACAATGACATTTGTCTGGTTTTTTAATTATATTTTGGAAAAAGGAAGGTGTTTTTAAAAGAGTATAACGAGGGGCAAAGAGAGATAACTCTTAAATTGTATCATTATAAATGTCTCTAGCAACAGTGGTTCTCAAAAGTAATCTCATAGGAAAAAATTCAACTACATGTATATCTAATGTTTTCAATGGTTTCTTTACAATGATTTTTTTGTTAAATGTTTGATTGTTGTTTTACATCCCGTCAATAATTTTTCATTTATATATCGAGATGTCACCGGCATCAGGTGAAGTACCACAAATTTTGGCTCGTCCTATGGACTGATGCCAATGCAGTGAAGGTTCTTTTATGTGCCACGCTATTCGCAACACAGGACATCAGTTTTCAGTTATAACAAAGACTCGTGAATTTTACTTCGTATGCCCAGCGCTTGGTGAAGGAAAATTTACTACCATTATTAGTACTATATACCATTTTTAAAGTCTTTAGCATGACCTGGTCCAGGAAACGAACCTGAGACATTTCGCTTTGTGAGTCGAACGCTTTACCATTAAACCACCGCAAGCGGTACACATGACTAAAGGTCAATAGTGTAGGTCGAATGTGTACATTTTAGGTGGCGACGACATTAAAATGTCAACATTTCTAGAGGTATAATATTATTAAGCCAAAATATATGTCAGCATCATATGCGTAATGATATATAGATTAGAACTTTTACTATAAATCAGTATATTTTGTACAAAATCTGGTATACTTTCATACTTGGCGCTTTCATTTGACTATATACATTACATTTGACTATATACATTACATTTGACTATATACAGTACATTTGACTATATACAGTACATTTGACTATATACATTACATTTGACTATATACATTACATTTGACTATATACATTACATTTGACTATATACATTACATTTGACTATATACATTACATTTGACTATATACATTACATTTGACTATATACATTACATTTGACCCTATACATTACATTTGACTATATACATTACATTTGAATATATACAGTACATTTGAATATATACATTACATTTGAATATATACAGTACATTTGAGTATATACATTACATACACTTATCAATCTGTTTTACTATTCATTTCCTTAAAAGTTGTCATAATCATTATCATTATTAAGACAATAATGATAATAATAATTAGTTGTTCTCTGTATTATCGAGAACTTTTAGGGTTTTAGTATGCATCGGTGCCTCGTTTTAATCAATCGTTAAAGTTTAACATGTACAATTGTCGTTATAAATATATATGAACTTAACCAGGTGGATGCCATTCTAGATCCATTTACTTTTAACACTTCCATGCATCACGAACGCTTTTCATGTTGATTGTCAAACTTGTGCATCATAATCTTTGAATATGAAAGAGCTTTGGTGAGCAAACATATCTGTTGAGTTTGAAGAACGCTGTATCGAAATATCTAAAATATTATGTATTGAAATATCTAAAAATTATTTATATGATTTTGCTTGCATTGTGTGGAAACAAAACAATTATTTCAAATAAATTTCACTTAAATATCACTCATTGTCGATTTTCAATCATCGGGTGTCCTTTTATTGATAATATAATAAATCGTAGTAAGATTTCCTTTTCAAACATATTACAAGCATCAAGTCTTTTGATTTTTCAACCCTTTACACCACAATACCCCATAAAAAACAAAACCAGATTAATACCTCTTGTACAAAACTGCTGTATATACAAAACTGGAAATCGCAGATATAAATATTTAGTGTTAGGTCAGGAGGAACCTTAATTATTTTCTGAAGAAACACTCCAATACCAATACCAAGTAAACTGAGAACGATATTATCAACATGCTGGGGTTTTTGGTGGACAACATATTCGTGGTTTTTGCGGGAAAAGTTTTCCAACAGATTGTCGGCATTCCAATGGGTACAAATTGTGCACCTCTTTTGGCTGACATCTTTTTGTATTCATATGAAGCGGAATTTATACAATATCTGCTCTCCAAAGGAAACAAACAGTTAGCATCCCGGTTCAGTTTTACTTACAGGTATATCGATGACATCCTGTCCATAAACAATACAGAATTTCATACTTACCCTGGCCAGATATATTCTGTTGAGCTAGAGATAAATGAGACGACAGACAGCAACACATCTGCTTCTTACCTAGATTTACTCCTGTCGATTTGAAAGGACGGTCAACTTCACACATCCCTTTGTGACAAACGCGACGGTTTCAATTTCCATATCACTTACTTCCCATTTCTAAGTAGTAATATTCCATGTTCTCCTGTCTATGGCATTTTCATTTCATAACTTAAACGTTATGCCAGGGCATGCTCTTCTTATGAATGTTTTATTCTGAGAGTGAAACGACTCGCCAATAAACTACTTACGCAAGGTTACGTTGTTGAACGCTTGAAAGCGTCGTTTAAGAAGTTTCATGGTCGATACGGGGATCTTGTTAAACATTACGAAGTCCCCCTCTCAATAATATTAGATAGTACAGTTTACCCCTGATATACCGCCACCTTATGTTTTCCTGAATTTTGGCGGTATAACGGGTTTTGCAATATTCGAGGTTTACTATTTTCGAGGTGTGGTCGTTCTCATCATGACATGTCTTTAGTCCCTTTTGTATAAATGATCATATCCTGTTAACAATTCACAACTGTAAATATCGGATATTTTGTCTATATTAGTTTAAGTTTGGGCAATCTTACCACCCAATTGAGAATGGCCAAAATTAAACCGTCCTAAATATGTAGCAGTACATGTTCGTCGGCCGGAAAAATCTAAATCTGTTTCTAACATTTCTAATGTTAGCTTTCATCGTTGTTTTTGTTTAAAATAACAGGCCGGTAATACAAAAGCTTTAAGTTTATATATCTCTCACCTACTCATAATTATTTCTTGACATGTAATCATTGTTGTGTTAACACACGACGTGATGATTTTTCCCCACTTTTACAGAAGCGAGATTTGAAAATTGTGACACTCGTAAGCTGGTCCCCGTCTGACTTTTAAACTTTGTCTATACAACCGGGTATCTCTCCTAGCAGTCGAAGTATGAAGTAAACAAGGTACTGTCGGCTAACAGTTTTATTCACACCTCTGTTTTTTGTCAACTGGTCTGGCGATGTGTTCGAGGGATTTAACATGTATAAATGACCAGTTGTACCGGATAATCGACGGTGGAATGCGATGTGCGGGTTTTTGCGTTAAAACGAGGAAATCAGTTCTTCAAGAAATAGCGGTGTTATGCTGGTTTGGCGTTATAACGGAGGTCGATATAACGGAACTGTATTCTGGACCACGACCACAGACAGTGACTCCCTTTTGCCAATCGTGCTTTTCACCGAACTGGACCTCTTCACCAAACTTGACCTTTTCACCTGATTTGACCCGTTCATCATACTAGAAAGGTTCCCATGGGACATTTGCGACAGGTGTAGCATACCACCAGAAGACGTTGACTCCTTTCGGACACCTGATCCTTGTTCTTCATGTTGAGACCATTGCACATCTAATTCCTCATATTCTAATGGACTTGAGCTTCGATTATTAATGGGTACTTGTTCATTCTCACCTTGCAATGCCATGTCCTTTGACCGCTTACCATAAGCCAATCAGCGAGGATTTCCGGTTTCAGTTCAAAATGGACAGACGACGTGAATACAAAAACGATAGGTAGCTAGAATAAACGTCTCATAGATATGGAATTATATCATGCCACAACATAATGACGATAGATTTATTAATCTAAAGAATCAGGTAAGCATATCAAGAAATATCAGACGTCAGCGAAAAGAAATATATGGTTAAAATTATCGTTTATCATCGTAAACTGCAGTGAAAATGTCACACCATCCTTCTACGAAGAAAGTATTTGGGACGACTTCTGCCCCTGATTTAACAACAACAATCGCTTAAAATCGGATCAGAAATTCGGCCAGTGAATTTATGCGCTTTTCATAGATATTTTAGATAATTAAAAAAATGAATAATGTTAAATAGCATTTGACTCTTATATCTATTTTCTCTAAAGATTACTTCGCAACACTGGCTTTTTTATTATAACCTTGTACACATCACAGATTTTCGCAGGATTAGTTGGCATTACCGTGTAAGGACCATGCGTTGTTGACCCTTTTAAGTTATTAATTGAGTGAGTGAGAAACTTGAAAATTCTGATAAACCTGATCCCTTACAGTCAAACTAGGTTGAATATGATCACATATTACTTTTGATAATTGATCTTAAAAACTTCCTGTCAACGAGCGAGTCTTCTGTAAACTTTTCACATACATAACTCAATGTAAACTTTTCACATACATAACTCAATGTAAACCTTTCACATACATTACTCAATATAAACTTTTCACATACATAACTCAATGTAAACTTTTCACATACATAACTCAATGTAAACTTTTCACATACATAACTCAATGTAAACTTTTCACATACATAACTCAATGTAAACTTTTCACATACAAAACTCAATGTAAACTTTTCACATACATAACTCAGTGTAACTTTTCACATACATAACTCAATGTAAACTTTTCACATACATAACTCAATGTAAACTTTTCACATACATAACTCAATGAATAAACACATCATATAAAACAAGCAAACCTTCCCTCTCCACATCAAGTCGTATCTTTGATCAGTTATATGATGCATTTGTCTCATGGGTAAAGCAATTCTGTAAACAGATGATGACACGGTTAAAGTGATCATTAATTCGGACATTGTTATAAAATTTATTTAAGCAGTTATCAACCGTCGTTAGTTTCAGGAATGCTGGATAGTATTCTGGAAGATGACCATACACAGTGACTCCCTTTCGCCAATCATATCTAACAGTATCTGATGATATTTTCACCGAACTTGACCTTTCCACCGAATTCGAGAAGTTTCCATGTAACATTTGCGACGGGTGTGGCATGCTGGCAGAGGACGCTGACTCCTTACGGACACCTGGTCCTATTCTGTTTGGGATTCGCAATTGTTCTTCATGTTGAGATCATTTGTATATCTGATTTGCCGTGTTATAATGGACTTTAAGTTTCGATTATCCATCAATACTTCTTCCTTTTTACCTTATTGTGTAGCAACTTTAAAAGTAGGAAACACATGATGAGTATGCATTGGAATGCAAATACATACTTCTACATTCACCACTGTAAAGTTGAAATGGCTGGCGTTAAACTGGTGTGTTTACAACTTTAATATTTAAACAGAAAAATTTTACCCTACGCTACCTTGCTAATACTTTAAAAGTATTAATATCGATCCTAAATTCCATTCACATATTTCGTTACTCTAACTACACAGTCATCATTAGATCGAACTAGGTTGGTTCGGGTAAACTACGCTAATTTACCCAGGATATAAATTCAAACAACATTTAAATACAAAATCTATAGGGTTTCTACATATTTCCATCATCTCCAAATACGAAGATCAATGCATGCTTTAAATATCCAATTGATTTTAAACCATTCGATTCAAATCATTTGATAACAATTAGATTATACATCAAATGATATAAACAGATACATACAAATAGAAAAAAAATAGAAAAAGTCTCAGATACCAAGGTATAAATCACTAGAATATCCAGGATACAGGTACAAATCTGGTAAAAATGGACAAACACGGACCTCTGGAAATCAAGAGGTGGGATCAGGTGTCATGGAGGAGTAAGCATACCCTGTCGACCGGTCACACTCGCCGGGAGTCCACAGTTAAATTCAAATGAAATACGTGAGGAACGAATCCTCGTCATAATTGTTACAGACGTCTCAACAACCGTCATCGAACAGGTAACTCAACATTTCACTTGGTGAAACAGAGTAGTCGGATACAATACTATTATACCGAATATAAAATCTCCTGAGCGCTGTCATCAAACGCGGTTTTCGATATCCTTGTGTCAATAATTTGTCAGTGAGTAGTTTACCTCTGCATATGAAATGTTCATTTGTTGAACACGCCCTGGCATATCGGATCATTTGTGAAATATAAAATCCATATGCGGGTGATTGTGGGATATTACTCCTTAAATGTGGAAGATTAACGATGGGAAAGCTGAAATCGTCGCGTTTGTCGAATAGCTTGATTGTTAACTTCCCGTCTGTGTCTATAGTAAGTAACAAGTAGGAAGCGTGTGTGCTTGATTCTGTTGTATCTTTAATTACTAGTTCGCCGGGATATATCGCATTGACATATGTATGAGAATTGTCATTATTAATTCCCAAAACGTCGTCGATATATCTAAATGTCAAATTAAAGGCTACCGCTAACTGTTTCTTCTTTTGTTTCAGCAGTTTCAGAATGAAGTCTGCTTCGTATGAATAAAGGAACTAATGTCATGAGTTAATGTTTACATGTTATCAAATACATTACGACCATATTTCGACGATAATGATATGTAAACAAGAAAACAATTACAGATATCGTTCAACGGTTTGGTGGAAGAGGTAAAGCTACCGTATGTTTTAAATATCAGTATTTGCTCGCACTCACTGAAATCACATGAAGACTAACTAAATGAAAAAATGCCATAATTATGTACTTTTAAATGCGAAACCGAAAGACATTCATGGTTTACCATCAGGAATTTACTTTTGACATCAATAGATCACCAGTGTGTGTGTGAGTCGAATTAGTTTGGCAACATGTTTGTAAAGAGTGTTTCGTTGTTCTGTATATATAATAATAAGTGGTCTGAAAGTGTCTGAAACGTTCAACATAATGACAAATCAATTGATGTATCCTTCATATGTATATTGGATCTAAATATCTTAATCTATTTAAAAACATTATGTAGAATTTATTTGCGCATGCATAAGTCTAAATGAGTTTCTATAAATAGCCACAAATCAACAAATCATTGACAGGCGGGGTATTTAACAGTCATTTTCAACTTTCGTTTCCAATAGCAATGATCGGATGCTACGTCATCAGCAGCTCATAAATATTTATATTTCAATCACGTGACCGCGCCTCATGCAAACAAATCAATACAATCGATGGCTTCCACTCGAGAATTTCGGAAAATATATCTCACAGAAGATGATGTCCCAGGTGCAAAAATTGATCCAAATAACTTTGACAGTTGCAACAATATTCAGTTAAAGCGATGGCTCGAATGCAGGGGATTAAAATCGTCAGGAAATCGATCCGATCTACTTGAAAGGTAAGTGACCTCGGTAACAACGCCCACTTTCTTTGTTTACATATTTTACCTGTAAAATTATCGACCCGTTTACTAGTATTTTGTACAGGTGAATCATTTACAGTAATATGATTGGCAAATGAATTTAAAACCCCACCTCCAATATATGAATATCGGCAAACGAAATCGAAATAAACAAAATCATAAGTCAATTCATACCACGTGGTCGTGGTTAAAGTCAAAACAAAATCAGAAAACATGAAAGGGTAATCCTACCAGTATGCACACCGTGAATATCGATTGGTTTGACAGTCCTTCTAACCGGGGTTAGGGGGTCAAATGATTGTATAACGACTTGCACGTTTACTTTTCGTCTTTTATCTAGTTCAACTAAGAGTAATATGAAAGTTTTTGTTCACAGGTGCAGAAGTGTTGTTCAAGCAGGGAAGATCAATGACATTGACATTAATGTTGACCAAGGTAAATGGTTCCAAATAAAGGAAGAAAAGGTCAAACTTGAATGTGACAGTGCAACTGCCTGTGTTGTTAAGAATGAACCATCAGTCCCCCCTCTTTTTGGTTGGAAAAACTTTCCATCTACACCTGACTACTGTTAACAATTTAAGTGAACTTTTTACCTGTTCATCCGTGTGCAGCAGTGCTGGTATTGGGTCTGGATTCTCAGGTGTAGGGCCTTTTCCTCCTACAAAATGTTTGCTACAGATATATGTTGATCTTTTAATTTTCAAGATGTTGAAAATCCGGAGCCGGACGTCCACACGCTTTTATCCATTTCTCACATGTTTCTCGTCGTGTCAATGGCTTTGGAAATGGGATAAAAAATACATCCTGCATATCTTCCCGATCACGGTATCTTGTATCGCTGTTGCAGGTTCCATAACAACAATGCTCATTTCCTTCTGATTTAATTTGGTTCATCCTATTCTGTTTAAATAATATTCAAAGTACCTCATGCAAACGAGTATTTACAACTGTCGGCCATAATTGTTTGCATGACATCCGGGAACTTTAACAATGATGTCATTCTATTTTTAATTTCCTATTCTATTATTAGATCGATCGATCTTTGCTAATACGATATATTAATCTAATTTTCAGAAGGGTAGTTATTATGATTGATGCATTCATCATTCTTGTTGATCTGTTTTGACAACATTATAAGAAACAGAAGAAAACTTTACGGCACAGAGACAAAAGGTATGATATTCTATATTACCTGCGTTGTTGAAAAGCGTATCGAGCGTTAGACAACCTAGAAATTTAATGTAAATATATAAGCTCAGGTTTAAACATGTAATAACTTGGTATGCTATTAGGGTATTATAGATTACCAATACAATCTATACAGTTAGTATATGAAACCAAATCGAGTTTGTAAAAACAAAAATAAGTATATAAAAGGAGAGAGAGAGAGAGAGAGAGAGAGAGAGAGAGAGAGAGAGAGAGAGAGAGGGGGATGACAGAGAGAGAGAGAGAGAGAGAGAGAGAGAGAGAGAGAGGGGGATGACAGAGGGAGAGAGAGAGAAGAGTGTGTGTGTGTTTAAGTGTGCAATTTTTATGTGATTGAGCAGTAATAAAAGATTAAATATTAAATATCAAAGTTAAATCATCTAATCGATTGGTAGGGATAAAGTTTAGTTTTGAGATGTGCATTTTACACGTTTTAATAAACTTCGGCTCAAGTCTAAATGTAAAGATCACAGATACCAAATTATAGTGATCAATATACAAACAAGGTGAATGATAGACATTCAGGGTCACGTGTGATGGAAGAATAAGCATCCCCTGCCGATTGTGTGCCAACATAGTATTTTAATTTTTTTTGTGAAACGATCTAAACAACTTATCAGGACGACATTTGCCTCTGTATAGTTAAGCAGAATCTGGTATATCATATCACTTTGGAGATATGAATGCCATACGTAGGTGATATATTGTTATGTGCATTGTATTTATATCAGAAAAATTGACGTTGAGGAAGCCAACGATATCATGCCTGTCATTAAGCTGTGTAACTGACGTAAGTTTATAGTTGGTGTCTGTATCAAGCAAAATGACCCACATCGAAGCAAATGTGTTTAATGTTAAATAAAAAGTCAAGACTAAATCTTTATTATTTTGTAGTTCTCGCATTGAATGAAATGTCGAATATAAGTTGATAAAATATTATATAAGTATTTTTTTTTCTGTCGCAAATCATGAACCAAAGTTTGCCTTGCAATGATAACTCAGATGATATCCGAAGGATCAGGGATTATTTCCAAGGAAGGGACAGTCGTTGATTCTGACATTTCACCTAATCTCAACTTTGATGTAAGTAATTATTTATATGATACGAAAACAAAGAATGTAGAAAAATATTGTGCTGTGAAAATTTAAAATGAAACTCTACCTCGGTGGACGTTAAGTACTTAAGTCTATTATAATATCTTATTACAGAGCTGGAAATAAACCAACATGTCATTAATGCCTGAATACAGTGGTACGTACTCTGATCAAATATAAATGTAATTATAGTTCAAATAAGTGTCAAATTAATTTATTCGAGAAAAATTATTTATGCATATTAATTATATTAAAGAAATTTATCTTCGGTCATGGTTTGGATATTTTGAGTGTTACATTTCCCTTGTGATACAATACTATGACAACAAGGCTAATGCAATCGTGTAATGTTGAAATAATTACAACAATATAAAAAATCTCAGATACCAAAGCATAAATCAATAGAATGTCCAGGACATAGATACAAATCCGGTAAAAATGGACAAATACGGACCTCTGGAAACGAAGAGGTGTGATCAGGTGCCATGGAGGAGTAAGCATCCCCTGTCGACCGGTCACACCCGCGGTGAGTCCACAATCAAGTCCATTGAAATACATGAGGAGTGAATCCTCGTCACAATTGGTACAGACGTCTCAACAACCGCCAACGAAAAGGCAACTCAACATTTCACTTAGTGAAACAGAGTAATCGCAAACATGAATATTATACCGACCGTAAAATTTGCGGAACGTTGACATTAAACGAGGTTTTCGATATCCCTGTGTCAATAATTTGTCAGTCAGTAGTTTACTTCTGTATATGAAATCTTCATATGTTGTACACGCCCTGGCATATCGGATCATTTGTGAAATATAAACTCCATATGCAGGTGACTGAGAGATATTATCACTTAAATGTGGAAAATTTACGATGGGAAAGCCGAAATCGTCGCGTTTGTCGTATAGCTTAGTTGCTAATTTCCCGTCTGTGTCTATATTAAGTGAAATGTCTAAGTATGAAGCGTGTGTGCTGACAACTGTCTAATAATTCCAATCATTCGATATTTATTATCAATTTTGCAATTTATACATTTATTTTCTCAATATCAATTATGATTTCCGGATAATAAGTACAGCTTGTTTTACTTGTGTTGTTAATACATATGTGATATGATGAAGCGATATACAAATTGAATATTAATTTTGCGACAATGTTGTCTCGCGGTTATTTAAACTATATAAACTATAGACTATGAACTATAGACCATAGACTATAAACTATACCTATAATTCTTAAAAACACCAATTATACAAGTTCAATTATACGACTCTATTGGTAAGTCTTATCAAATTTAAAATAACTTATTTTCTAATGATGGATATCAAATATGACTTAAAATATCATATTAGTAAATAAATAAAAACTGGTGTGGTGGAGTATCGTGAATCATTCTTATTTGTAATCATAACTACGAGAAAATAGTGAAGAATAAAATATTTTCCCGTGAAGCTTGTCATAAGAGAAAAGAGAGCAGAACCATCCGTATGATAATCTAAAGGTTACTCTACCCTTCCGAGCTATATGGATTGGATTATGTAGGTAATACATATGTATTTGAATTAGCATCGGTTGGCACAGGTAAAATGTTGTGCCATTTCACCCATATGCGGCATCTGTACTTGGGTAAAAAATTCACGGCAGATTGTAGAACAACAATGAATAAAATATGATTAACTTCAACTACGTATGTTCCACTGTGTAATAATTTGTATGTGGCAATCACTACCATGTTGACAGCTGTTTTATTTTATTTTATTATTATTATTATTATTATTATTATAATTATTATTATTATTAATATTATTATTATTATTATTATTATTATTATTATTATTATTATTATTATTATTATTATTATTATTATTTGCATTTCAGATGCTCCGCCTCCATCATATGAATCCTTGTTTGGGAAAATTAAAAAAGCAAAACAAGATTCGAATGACAACGTGACCTTCGCAAAAACGACGGTTGGAATCCTGTTTACTTCAGGTACACTAGCGATTCTCGATTTACACCAAGCTGCTCCTTTCATTCAGATGCATCTACCTACAATGCAATTTTCAAAATGCTTGTAATTCAATTCAATTTATAATTAAAGTAAGGTTTAAAGTATGTAAATATTAAAGAAATAGTTTATCGTAAAATAAAATTACAGTACATAGAATCATAGGAACAATTTCTTTTTCTTTACCTTTTGAAAATGACAATTATTGATTTGATTTTTGTCGGTATCCGGATATAGTACTTAATGTCGGTTGCGCTATAAAATTACATTTGTGCTTTTGGGAAGTTTTCTTGCATGTTATTATGCAAAACAAAATATATTACATAGCTATTTCTTTCTTTTCAGTTGGTTGTACAATTTGTATGCTTGCTATACTTGCAATTCCAGTCACGAACATTGTAATAGGTGAGCCTAATAGTGTAAAAATATACTAGAAAATTCGTCGAATTACTTCTAAAGAAAACATGTCACGTAAAACTCTTTAAACATTAATTTGATAATTCAGGGATATGCAGACATTACGCAGAATTTAACAAACTTTTTTGGAATTATTGAAAAACAAGTGGGTCAAGGATCCTCAGGTTGTCGATGTAATGAGGAACTTGAGAGTTCGCTTATTTTTCATTTCAATCTTGCAACTAAATTAGTTTGGTTTTTTTTTTGGTTATTTTTACATCCTGTCAATATTTTTTTACTTATATTGAGATGACGCCAGTTTTAGATGGACTGACGCCAATGTAGTCAGGGTTATTTTACGTGCCCTGCCTGCGGTGATACGTGACCTCGGTTTTCTCATCCGAAAGACCCGTGACTTTCAGTTCGTATGCCGAGCGTTTTGCGAAGGTACAGTCACTACCATTTTTAAAATATATTTGGTATAACCCGGTACTGGGAATCAAACCCGGGACCTCAAGCTTTTGGTTGAACACTCTAACACTAGACCACCGTAAGCGGTTACTAAACCTAGCGTATTCATTTTGAAAACCTCAGAAATACCTAGTATATCATTCTAGTATTAACTAATCAGCCACACGCTAGTTACTGTCAGTAAAGGCAATGTTACTATCTAATAGGATATCAATTTTTAAATTTGACAGTACATGAGTACTTAAATTGTCCTCTTATTTTCCACCTGTTTATATGGTTGAAATCTTCTCGTCTGTGCAGATGTAAGTGTTTCTCAGCCTTTTGTTTGACGCCAAAAATCTATGCCCATGCTACTGATTCAAACTTGTGCTAATATTGAGAATCATTTGCTTACTCCTCCATGACACCTGATCCCACGTCTTAATTGTATGAGGTCCGTGTTAGTCCATTTTTTTTTACCAGATTTGTACCTATGTCCTGGACATCCTAAAGATTTATACTTTGTTATATGAGATGTTTATATTGCTACCCTAACTAAATTCCAAGTTTTTATTGGTAGGTCCCATGGCTATCATCACTTTGTTTGCTATCACTTTGTTTATATATGAATGATATGCTTTGTTATCAAAATTTTTAACCCGTCCTTACTTTTTGTGAAATATGAATATTATTAATAGTTCCAAAGTTATAGTTTTACAGAAGAGGACAAGACAAATGCTCAAGATGATCGTTTCTGTCAATAAAACTTCGGCAGTTGAGCTGTATCTAAATATAAATGCATATTTCCGAAAGAAAAAGTGGTATCATACAAGGCGAAATAATTTACCTAAATACATCGCCAAATACATTTAAGAATACCCACTATAAAAGGAAGGATGAATATCTTTTGAACACTGGCAAGTTAACTTCTATGACCCAATAATATAGGTCCAAACTCCCATGCACCGCTCAACCACGACGCCACCAAGAAAGATAAATGTTGGTTTCGTTATCATGTATTCAGATTGTATCTGAGATTTTTATATTGTATGTATTATTTTCTGTTCAAGGTTCCTTATATCTCCATGAGTGTCCAGCACAGCGTATGATTCCAATTTATTTAATAGTATTTGGGGTTTTCGGTGTGCTGCAGGACATATTCGGCGTTTGCAAGAAAATTAAGGGCAGAAATGAACAAGAAGAGGATGGAGAAGAATCAGGAAAGCCCGGCATCTTCACTGGTATCTTCTCGTGTTTGGTCGGCTGCTTTTTAACAGCATGGTTCATTGCAGGTATATATAATGTTTGTTATATAAAAAATCTCAGATACCAAGGTATAAATCTTTAGGATGTCCAGGATATAGATACGAATCTGGTAAAATACTCATGCATAAAAGATGTTCTAATCGCATTTATGTAAAAACGTCTAAATTACCTGTTTTGGCGAATCTCTCTATAGTCACTATTTATGCAATACATATTAATGTAGAGGGCAATATCAAAATATATACACTACCTGTGTAATAGAGGCGCCAAGACATTTCGTATGACCCGAGTCGAATGTAAGGGCCATATCAATTTCCTGGGACACAGCCAATTATCTAGGCCATCCCGCGGGCAGGCTAATCATTCTAATATTGCCCTCAACATACATGGTCTAAAACATTCAGCTTTTATATTTTAACAGATTCTTTGTTCATTTTTCTTTGAACAAGTACTGTCTGTTTTGCATAAGATTTCATTTTTGAATATATATGCCGAAACACCCTCGGAAACATTTGAAATGTTCACATTACACCCTTAAGTAATAAATTAGAGATATCATAGCTGAAGTTTGAGTCATACGCCAACAGTCCATATCCTTCTTTCGTGTCTCTATGTTATGACTGTTGGAAAATATATAGAACAGCAAATGCCATGTGACTGTTTCCATGCCAATCGCAACAAGTTTAACAAATGTGAAATTTAATAAAACAGAATTTTAAGTAAGCAATTAAAACTGTACACTGACAAGAAGAATGACTTTACAAATTGATTATTATATAAAATTTCATTATTCAATTATTCTACATAAATATAATAAAATTTGTGTCAGTGGGATATATTTCAACAGGTTTTGTTATATATCTTTAGTGCGCCCATTTTCAGCTGAAATAATGAAATTCAAGAGATTGTTTTGAGTGTACCCCTCCCCCACCCATTAACTGCAAAATTTTCAAATAACGTCAACCTGTAAATATATTAATAATATTCTACATTCAAATGAGAATAATTATTTCAGGAAATGTATGGATCTACAGCATAAATAATGAGTGGAGTTCGAACACATCAGCTACGAATTATTGTCACCCGACATTGTATTACTATGCATTTTGGATCACAACATCTATGTATATAATACTGGGACTGTCGTGTTGTCTTGCCTGTGTTGGAGGATGCATAGCTGCATGTCTTAAAGATTAGATGCAAGGATGACTGACCTGACGCATTTCCCTTTGCCGTCATTGTCATCGGCATGTGTATTGTCGATGTTATCGTCTGTAATCAGGATGGTCATTAGATTCAGTGTCACTTTTGTTTTACTGTTACACAAACACTGGCCACGTGACATATACTTAATATATTTGAGACTCCACTTATAAAGAGAGATTAATGTATACCTAGTCATTTTCGCCTCTGCTTATTTTCGCCCTTTCATAACAGAAAACATATTTTCTCAAAATTCGTCCTAAATCACTCTAATAGTCACATGGTTTACAATGCTTCAGTTATTTAGCTTGAAAATACCATTTTAATATTACCCTCTCAACTAAGTGCGAAAAGAACTGAAATGAAACGGGGCGAAAATTTACAGCTGAAGAGTATAATTTTCTAAATTGTTCTTTTCTTTTAACGCGTTTTAGAATTTACAAATTTTGATAAAATTTTACAAAATCTGACGAAAATAATATTTGAACTTATTATGTTTTTGTTTTCATTGGGTATTTAATTGTTTCTGTTATACTTAAATATGCGTGTACAATATCAACAAATGCAGTCAGACAAAAAAAAATGTTTCTTTGTGATTTATTTTTGAAATAAAAAATAGCTTTGTTTACAAGATTTTAAATTGTATCGTTCTTAAAGCAAGCCTAGATACAATATTTCTGGGTATAATTTACAATCAGACCATAAATATACTCCATGACATAAAAGTGTATTTTCACGGTAAGCACACTACCTGTTAAAAGACATGTTGCTACAAAAACATTAACAAGGATTCAAGTGCATGGTTGGATCCGTCTCTCGAAGGAGGTGGGTCTCCAAAAGAAAAGTAACCACCATCTCAACCAGGACCACCATTCTCATTGGAATGTGGAATGTATGGAGCCTTGTTTAGAAGTTGAAAGTCATAACAGATAGATGCAGCGATGGAAACAATCACCTTATCATCCTTCTAAGAACACGTGGCGCAGGGTGAACCGTCCTTGCATTTGTTTTAACAAGAAGATAAATTACCTGTATTTCTTAAACAAATAGATAACTTTTCTTATAAATATTGTGACAAATAGGTAAGCTTCTTATTACTCTTAGTATTATGGAACATTTGTGGTTGGTGTGGAATGCGAACAGGGGACTCTGCACTTAACTAATACATGTACATTCTTCTCTGTAACGTTAAATACAAACAGATAACCTTCCTTGTGACCTTTGGGAAGATATCCTTCCATGTAATGTAAGCGTGCAACTGATGTCGCCAGCTTCTGTAAAAAATGCATTCTGTATTCATTATGATATTGTGATACTTGTGGCTATTTGGATAAGTATGTTGTCAATTCTCAGAGGCAAATGATTTTTCACTGTGAGCTATTTGATTGAATTATTTTGTATCATTACGTTACCGTCGCCATTTAAGTTTTGTCTTTATATCTATTATACAAAACTCCTTTGTATACAAAAATGGAAATCGCAGATATAAATATTTAGTGTTAGGTCAGGAGGAACCTTTTTTGTGAAGGAACACTCGGATTCCAATAACAAGTACACTGAGAACGATATTATCAAAATGCTGGGGTTTTTGGTGGACAACATATTCGTGGTTTTTACGGGAAATGTTTTCTAACAGATTGTCGGCATTCCAATGGGTATCAATTGTGCGCCTCTTTTGGCTGACATCTTTTTGTATTCATATGAAGCGGGGTTTATACAGCTCTCTGCTCGCCAAAGGAAACAAACAGTTAGCATCTCGGTTCAGTTTTACTTACAGGTATATCGATGACATCCTGTCAATAAATAATACAGAATTTCAGAATTACCTCGGCCAGATGTATCCTGTTGGGCTAGAGATCAATGAGATGACAGAGAGCAACACATCTGCTTCCTACCTAGATTTACTCCTGTCGATTGGAAAGGGCGGTCAACTTCACACATCCCTTTATGACAAAGGCGACGATTTCAATTTCCATATCACGAACTTCCCATTTCTAAGAAAGGGGGGGGGGTAGAAAATATGCTTTCAATTGAATTTTCATTTCAAAAGATGCATATCTGATATTGTTCTTTCTGGTATATATTCTGAATATTTTAAATGCATGTCACCATGCCCTGTATGTTACCATGTGTGGAGTATCTGACGTTTAAAAAATAACTATAGTATCATATTATCTAAAACTTTTTAAAATTATTTTCCAACGAAAAAAAAATATATTAAATATTGTTATGTACATTTTTTAATTATTTGCTTTAAACTGATAGAATAAGTTTAATTTTAAATGATGAATTCCATTTTATCAGGATAAGAATGTAACATCCGTTACTTATGATTGAAAGGACTATCTTAGTTTGAAATGTAATTACATTGCCTGTTAAAATGCCGTAGAACTATTGGCCATGTTGTTAACTTTGAATTTACTGGGTTTGATTTACAATATGAAACTATTGCTAAACTCAAGAAATGAAACATACAATAATCACTACTGTAATATTTTATATTCATTCCCTACATGTGTAAAAATAAAAACAACTGTTACGTCACATACGATACCAGCATATTTTGAATTTATTGATAAGTGACATTTCCCACGAATCAAGGAATCAAATGATATCGTAGTGGTATTGGCTCAATACATATTTGAAAAGTATTTACAAGACATGTATATACATACTTTTTATGTTGTTTCTATTCATAGATTATTACATGTTTCTTTAAACAGATATTTTGTATTTCTTACATTACATTAAACAATGGTATCATGTTTCCACTTTTTGATTCACCTGGGGTTTTACCAAAAAGTTTCCCACCCCCCCCCCCTTCCCCCCCCCCCCCCCCCCCCCCCCCCCCCCCCCCCCCCCCCCCCCCCCCCCCCCCCCCCCCCCCCCCCCCCCCCCCCCCCCCCCCCCCCCCCCCCCCCCCCCCCCCCACTTTTTGGTAAAACCCCTGGTAAATCAAAACGTGGGAACATGATAATAGTTACGATTTCATGTTAAGAATTTTGATAGATATTAATGTATAAGTTTTCAGTTATTTCCAACTTATAACAAATATTCGTGGTAACAGTTATGTGCATTATATTTCAGATGCTTTCCTCTTTATTTTGTTGAGCAAAATAAAGAATGGAACAAAACTTAGATAAAAGTTCAGATATATATTATCTTATATATGATATATAAAGGTAACACATGTTACTATTTTTCTCATTGATTTTACACATAAATATGGTCATTACTAGCACTGAGACACAGAAAACTGAAAGATGATCAATGTAAAATGAAGAGGTAGAGCAAACTTTGTAATAAAAAGCAAGATGGAACAGAAATTGTGTTTCAATAGTTAAAAGCTACAGCATTGAGAAGGACTAAAGAGAAATGCAGTCAAAGAAACAAATTGATGTTATATTTTATTCTTAAGTGCGGTTTCATGATACAGGCCTTAAATACTCGGTGGAAATTTACAATCTTACGTAAAGTACGTCTTTAGAGTAACAGATGTTATATAATATAATGCTTATACTTCGATAGCACGCAGAAAATAAACTCTTACCGTTACAGAAATATTTTTATTGATCAACTATTAGACCCTAAAACATTTCTACGCCATTTTCGTAAATTTATGTGAATAATCAATTTCCCTTTTGTATATCTTCGATTTCATACTTTATCTGAAACAAACAGATAAGCTTTCATGTAACTTCAATACAAACAGAGAACCTTCCCTGTAGCTTTTGGTACAAACAAAAATCTTTCTTGTACCTTTTGATATAAGCAAAGAACATCCCTTAAAGCTTTTGATACAAATAGAGAACCTTCCTTGTAGATTTTGATACAAATAGAGAACCTTCCTTGTAGATTTTGATACAAATAGAGAACCGTCCTTGTAGCTTTTGATACAAATAGAAAACCTTCCTTGTATAACTTTTGATATAAATTGAGAACCTTCCTTATAGCTTTTGATACAAATAGAGAACCTTCCTTGTAGATTTTGATACAAATAGAGAACCTTCCTTGTAGATTTTGATACAAATTGAGAACCTTCCTTATACTTTTGATACAAATAGAAACCTTCCTTGTAGCTTTTGTTACAAACAGAGAACCTTCCTTGTAACTTTTATTACAAACAGAGAACCTTCTCAATTTGTAGCTTTTGGTGTAAAGAGTCAGCATGCATGTTGGTAAAAGAGATGTTGATAAAATAATTTTTGATGCAGATCTAACTCGTACATCGTTTACCTGCCAACCCCATAAACCATAATGGACTGGTTTAATACAGTGTACAGCAAAATTCTGAGATATACTTGGGGTGAAATGGTTAAACTGACTAGCAAGGACAACCATTTCTATGGTTTACAGTCAACTCGTACCCTGACCAACTCGTACCCAAAAAGTCAAGTCGTACCCACATCGGAGAAGTCAACTCGTACCCAAGAAAATTCGTGAAATAAATTGAAGTGTATAAGAAATAAAATTAAAAAAAAAATTAATGAAATTATCTCGTAATCGGAGAAGTCAACTCGTACCCAAGAAATGTTATGAATTTATACCAAGTTCTTACCGTACATTGGCGTCGGAAGCAAATTGAAAGTGGGGGGGGGGGGGGCTAAACCAACTTAAAACACACACACGCCAGAAACGTCTGAGGGCTAAGCCCCAATTTTCAATACCTATGTCTATCTTTGCAAAAAAGTGGGGGGGTAGCCCCCCCAGCCCCCCCGAAACCCCCCGGTTCCAACGCCTATGCCGTAACTAAAGAAGTCAACTCGTACCCAAGAAATTTTATGAATTCATGCTAAGTTTTTACCGTAACTGGGGAAGTCAACTCGTACCCAAGAAAATTCGTTAAATAAATTGAAGTGCCCGAGAAAATTCATGAAATTATTTACCCAAGAAATTTTATGAATTTATACTAAGTTTTTACCGTAACTAGAGAAGTCAACTCGTACCCAAAATATTTATTAATTTATACCAAATTCTACCGTAACTGGAGAAGTCAACTCATACCCAAGAAATGAGTAGTATATGTACTACACTAGACCCCCTTTTTTTCCGAGAATTGTGTGACGTGTCGATTTCCTGGAATTCCGTTGTCACGTGCTCGTGCCCAGTTGCCCTGGTTGTTATATATATAGACGTAGATATATAACGTGTATACATGTTTCTACATGTTACATGAAACCTATACTTTTTCAATTTTGTGTGCGTGTGTGTGTGTGTGTGTGTGTATAGACGACACAAAAACGTCACGCTCCCGTGCTCTGTCCCCCCAGGTAAAAAAAAAATACCCCCGTGACGATTGTCCCGGGCGGTAGGTGTTCCAACGGTATAGTGTAGTAAATATTGAAAAGACCGTTAAGAAAACACGGAACGTATAGAAAAAAGAAGAGAGACGATGACGATGAGTTTACAGAAACTATGCGTTCGTGTTATAGACGAGAAAAACAGATGAGGGACGATGCACCGAAAAATCTCAAGATATTATATTACGAGGAACTCATCGAGGATCATCAATGGGAATTACATTTCCTATCCGAAGACGATGAAGAAAGAAGATTGGCTATACGGCGTACGTATTGGTCGTTATTTCGCGTTCTGGGAGGAAAAGGGAGATGGTCGAAGAAAGTCGATTGGCGAAACAAATTGTATTGGTTCCGCTATTATCGAGATAAAGAGGTCTGGGACGCCGATCGGGATTGGTTCAACGATTACTATCGCCAATGTTATATTTGGGAGACGAAATTAGATGAATATTCCGACGACGACGACGTCGACTGGTACAACAAATGCTATTGGCTTCGTTATAATCGCGAGTTTCAGAGGGAGGAGGTATGGAAACCTCAAATCGATTGGCGACGGAGATCGACGATCGTCGATCCGTCCAAAGGCCCTTCTTGTTATAACCGAAATGTTGAGGCGTGGAAACGCTATAACGAATCGCACCGCCCCGAGCCTTGGGATCCTACGGTGAATTGGGTTAATAAAGATTATTGGTTTCGATGTAAGCAACGGTATCAACGGTATCAGGTCGGAGAAGAGTGGGATCCTTTCGTGGACTGGAGTAATAAATATTACTGGTATCAATATCAGTGGAAGTGGGTTCCCAACGGGGTTCCGTGGGATCCCGACGTGAATTGGAATAATAAAGGATCGTGGCATCACTATAAGGTGAATATTAGTGACAAACCCTGGGATCCCGACGAGAATTGGGGTCAGCTATTGTTGGAATATTATTTAGCTCTTTTATAACGGAGAACGCTTACGAGAGTAGCTTTATGCGTTATGAACAAATGTTTTCAGCTAGTAAAGGTTTAAAGTAATAATTATTATATATTTTTTTACGTAAAATATATAATACTACTTCATTCGACGAAGACGTAGTCCGTCGGTTGTTCCGTCCGCAAGATCAGTTTGGAGTGTTTGCGTTTTGCGACAGGTCGTGTTTGAGTCGTTTCCTTTCTTCTTCGGGCACGACGTCGTTCTCATCCAGACATTCGTTGAAACTGAATTTGCCACCTTTGGTGAAGAAGAGCGCCACCCACTTGAATCTGGGATCTAAAGTCTTTGACGCGCTGTTGTAGCGTTGCGACAAGATCCAGACGGATTGATTGGCGTGTCGTCACCCGAAAATGCCCAGCATGGACAGGGCGTCGGCTTTCTTTTTTCTTGATCTGCTTCGTGGCCGAGCAAATCGTCGAATGACGTACAGCGTGGGCGTTCCCTTGTACACTTCGTAAAAAGTGTCTCAACGTAGTCCTGCAGCAATTCTTCGCCGGTCTTGGAGACGGGATTGACGATGACGACGCGTTTTTGTCTTTGGGTTGTTTGACGTCTTCGCCTATCCATTTTCTCGATTTGTACGCTCGGTTGAAGTCGATCGAGGGACACAGGATGACGATGTGATCGAAGACGTCTCTGTATTCGTCTTCCAGCAGATCGAGAACGAATTCCGTCTTCCCGCACCCGGTGGCGCCCACGATCATGGCGGCGTGAGGGTCTCTCGCATGAACATTTTTTCTTATGGATTTTAATTTTTCTTAAGAGACGACGCTCTTGAAACGACCGTCCAACATGTTGATCTGTCCGTCCTTGACGACGAAGATGTTAAAACGTCCAAGGGATTGGTGTTTGTTTCTGGCGTTCTCTCGATGTGGACGGAAACGCCTTCGCTGATGTTTTGTAACTTGCGACCCGTGCCGTGGAGATGGTTTTCGGGCGTCGTTCGCAGATCCAGCCAGAGACCGAAATGGTCTTTGAGATATTTTCCCAGAGTCACTTCGCACAGCTCGAGTTCCTTGGCGATCGATTCCGTGACGGTTTCGCGATTCAGGGGGAAAAACTTTTTAATCTCGTCGAAGTGGTCTTGAGGTGTCATGCCGTCCGTGAACAGTTGGTTTGGCTTACCCTCGATGGTCATTTTCACTTTGGTGATTCGCGGATTATAAAACTTTTCGGGGTTGTTGTTAGAAATGTCTTTGAAGAGAAAGAGAATGCCCGCGAGAGAGTGTGCGGGAGTGTTGATCTGATAATTGAGGACGCTATCGGATTTACTCATCCTCGTTTTGCGGTAGAGCATGATCTCGTTGAAGTAATAGACGTGCTGACCCGCGTAAGTCTGTCTGATGCTGCGAGCGAGATTGGCGTCGGTGATTTGCTCGAACTCCAACGCGATGTTGTTCACAATGTAACTCGTCTTTTTATCGGCATCGTCATTGTCCGTCGAGACGACGTGTTTGGCGTCGTTAAACGTCAGCATGTATTCCAATCGATCTTGTAACCCCGCTTGATAGAAGGGTTCGCTCGTCTCCAAGATTTCGAAGTCCAGGGGAATGCAAAAGCGATTCCTGAACGCCGCACCGATCTCGTAGTATTCGTTACTATCGAGAGGCATTGCATAGTTGATGGGTTTTGCTCTTAGTTTGTTGAGATCGTCGCTCTGTATTCCCTGATAGACCATGTTACGCCGTTCTATTTTCCAAAGATCGTTGTAGACGAAGAATTTATCGGCATCGTCGATGGATTGAACGGTGTTCCCCGAGATCTTCACCACGATATTCTTGACGATGTTACGCCCCAGATTATTATAAACACTCGTTTTGGAGAGGTCGCCGCCGTCCACGACGACTTCCATGTCGAAGCACAGTTTCGGGGTGCGAGGGACGATGACGTCGTTGTCGCTCAGATTGGGAAAGCGAACCGTCAACGTTTGGTTTTCTTTGATGCTCGAAGGATCGTGGGACACGGTGACCTTTTGGCGTATGCCCTTCACGCCGAAGGGCGTGCGCAATTTCCTATTAGGATCGAGAATGTGTCCGTAATTCATCATCTTTTTTTCTATTACGTAATAAAAAATTTAAAGCGTTTTATAAAAAAATGGCAGAAAACCCCGACGATAATCAAGGACGGGGTGATACAAGAGGCGACGACGCTGATGATTGGTACAACGAGTATGATGACTACGAAATGCAAGATAATCCCTCGAATCCAGACGACGACGACTCTGGAAGGATACCGGCGGAAGACAAACCTAATCGTCGATATCGTGCACACACCGCTTGGACCCCTCTAGTGCCCCCGACACGTACCCATCGCTCCTCAAGAAAATCAACTGGAACGTTTTAGGACGCTGACATTCGTGGACGAATGGAAAAAAAGCAACGAAGGGTAATCCCGATAGAAACATAAACTTTTCATCCGATCAGGATAATAATTATATGCCGAGTGGAAGGGTAAAAAGATTTTATTAAACGCTAAAAATAATCCTAAGAAATTTGTAGCGGCATCTACGTTAAGGGGTAGAGTAGACACAGGAGGTACACAATTTGTTCGAGCGTTGGGTCTATACGTAAGTAAAAAGGCGAAGACGGTGGTTCGCAATGTCGACAGTGTTTTAGAAGATGTGGAAAATATAGAACTTACCGAGATGAACGACGAAACGCGAGTGAAACGATTAGGCGACAGCGTAACAAAAACTATCCGATAGTATACACGATCTCGCCGACGAAGTGACGCAGACGGACGGTCTGCCCAATGAGGGAACTCTTGGGTCTGGACAAGAGTCTGAGAACCGTTCGCGGCACGTTATCGTTCAGGAAGCCAAGAGAGTGGCGTTGGAAACGCACGTTGTCGCAGTGGAAGGAAGACCTCGCCCAGAATCCCGGCGACCGGGAACGCATCGAGAGGGAGATCGCCAAGACGCGAGGCGAATTGGAATACTGTGAACGAGAGCGTCGACATTCCTTGGGACGGCTAAAGTCGCATTTCTCGCCGCCATCAAAGAATCGATCGCGAGGTTGCTGGACCCAACGTCCCGTTGCGAGAACGGATCGCCGACCTGTTCAGAGAACAGGGTGTCATCATCTTCAGCGTCCTGACGGCGATCGGTATGACGATAGGTTTTTTGGTCGAATTGCTCCTTCCACGCCACCGCCCGCACCACCCCCTAACCTCCCCACAAGGAGGGAGGAGGAGCGAAGGAATGGATCAAGAAACAGCTGGACGCTATCGGTAAATTGCTTGCGAGACTGGCCGTCAAGTTCGGCGAGGCGTTACCCGGTATCTTAGGCGCCATCGTGTCCTGGATCCTGTCGACGCTCGGCAAGACGGCGATGTGGTTGGGAGAACATCTGTGGGTCTTTTGGTATGGTCGTCGTCGGCTGGTTGTTAACGAAACTTAACGAAGACCAGAAAAGAAAGTAACGATATAGCCAAGACGGCCGTCTTCTGATCCTCGTGATCGTCCTGTGGTTTGTTCTGCGGTGGTTTAACTTGTTGGGGTGGCGGTGGAGGTTTAACTCGTTGGGGTGGCGATTTGATCTGCGGAGGCGGCGGTCGAATCTTCGCGAACGTCTTGGCGTTGAGGTCGGTGTTCGTTCCGATGGTCGCAGTGTCGGGGGCGATCACGATCTCGTTGTTGTAGCCGACGATGTTCTTGCCGATCTTCAGCGCCATGTCGCTGGGTAGCATGTACAACCCCGGATGGACGACGTAGTCGAGCTTGGAATTGGCGTACTTCAGACAGTCTTCGTATCTGGAAATGTCGGCGGGTAGGTCGAGCGGACGGTTGACGGCGTCCTCGACGTTGGCCAGGAACTGATTCTTGGCGTCCAGCGACGTGGCGCTCGTGCCCGCGATCGAGGTCCTCGTCTGACCCTGCGCTCCCAAGATCGCCCAGTACGAAGACGCGAATGGACGCGTCTAATCTCCTCAACCCGGGAGTCGTGAATCCCTTCCGATCGATCGTTGACGAAGGTAGACCACTTGGATTTGTAGTCTCTGAAGATGTTTCCCTTGATCTTCCAAACCGTCTCGACGGGACGTCGAATTCGCGACAGAGTCTCCGATACGCTCCCTTATCGATGTTGTTCGCATAACGGTCGAAGGACGGGTCGGAGGGTAGGGGTGCGGCGAGTTCTTGCAGGACTCTTCTGATCTGATAGTAGATGTGGAAGCTAAAGAACGATTTGGACAGGTGATCGTTTCCCGCGTCCAGCGTCACCCTGCATCCCGTCGTCGCGCACCACACCGCGAAATTCACTTGATTCTGCCAGAATCCGCCGATGGACTGCAGGTACCATCGTTTCAACGTCGCGCGATAATAATCGCTATTATACTCGAGGGTCATCGGATTACTATACTCGTCGAAAACGTTCTCGAACAACGCGCGAAACTTTTTTTTCTTCGTTGACGTAGACGTCGAACGACGATAGATTTAGATTCTTCTTGTACTCGTAGACGTTCATCGTATATATATATTTTATATAAAAGTAAAAATTTTTATATAAAAATAATAAACATGTTCTATCTCGTGACGGATATCGAAAAACCCGTCAAACTCTCTCGTTACGTCGATAACGCGAACGGCGGGTGGTGCGTGGGCGTCAAGTCCATCCGTCTTTACAACGGGTTGTACAACGTCAAGAAAGACGTGGAGATACGCTACGTCAAAAGGGGTGACAGGACCCAAAGTCCAAAGCGTGCACGCCGGGTCGATACACCTTCACCGACCTACGACGAATTCTCGCGAAATACTTCGACAAGGTGTTCCTGGACAAGACCACCATGAGGGTGAGAATCGACGGGTCGGGCAGCACGGCGGTGGTGCTTCCGCCGGAACTCGGCAAGGTTCTAGGCATCGACGAGAACGCGTATCTCCACGGCACCATCGTCCCGAGCAACAGCATCAACCTGCAGCCGGTGGAACTCGTCAACGTCCATCTCGACGAGTTGGAGGAGGGTGTGAGAGACGGCACGGCGACGGACATCCTCGCGTCCCTACCCTGTCCCAACGTGAAATTTTCCGAGTTGTATGAAAAATGTTTTAGTCAATCCCGTGTTCCTGTCCTTGAGACGGGATCGCATCTCGGAAGTGACGATACGTCTCAAGGACGAGGAAGGCAATCCCATCGACAATCACGGTCAATCCGTTCACGTTCTATTGGAATTTAAGAAATTCTAAAATAAAAATAAAAAAGGAAAATGTCTAGATCGGGATTCTATTGGGAAGACGTGGAAAGGGAAGAATTGGTGGCGGACCTGAACGAGAAACTTTTTGTCAAAAGACCTCAACGACGCCAAAGAGGAGATCACCGCGTTGGCCAAAAAACGTCGCATGAACTGAACACCTTCCAATTCGTGTTGTGATAAAAACGGAAGACTCCGACCCGTACTGGGCACGACGATGTTGTTCGACGGTCACGTCATCCGTCTGGGTCTCTTGGGCGAACTGGACGTGACGCTGGTCCTGAACGACGTGGAATACAGAACCTTCCGGACCCAGACCGGCGAGATCGTCCCGCTGAATCCGCCGACAGGGTGACGGCGGGGCGACGTCCTCAACTTCGCCGTGAACAAAGGATCGAAATCGGGTTCCGTCAACGGCGTCGTCGTTCTCGACGTATAAAAAACTTTTTATTTAAAAAACAAAAGATGAGTAACAGCAACAAAGAGGCGTTGTACCCGACGTTAGAACCCGATCCGCAAGAGTATCGTCTCCGACGGATCGGAGAGATCGAGCAGACGTTCAGGCTAAAAGAGATCGAGACGCAGAAGAGCGTGCACAAGAAATACAAGCGAATCGTCAACACCGCAACGGGATAGACGGCGCGCTGATCGCGGGAAGTTTAGTGTGTGGATGACTGGGATTCGCCGTGCCCATCGCTGGTTTACCCCTGCAGATCGTGGCCGTGACCGTGGGATCCGTGGGACTGGTCATGAAGGGAATCCGACGAGTGTTGCTGAAGAAAATCGGAGAAGCACCTGAAGATCGTCAAACTGGCGGAGAGCAAACTGAATTCCGTCGCGGATCTGGTGAGTCGTCGCGCGCTGGAGGACGGGAAGATCACGGACGAAGAATTCGCCACCGTGTCGCACGAACTGACCAAGTATCGCGAGATGAAGGACAAGCTGTACTATTAAAATACAAAGATACGACGTCGTAAAAAAAGTATCGACTCAAGAGACGGACGATCTGCGCGAACAGCTCCGCACCCTTCTTGGCGACAAGTCGACTTCTCGTTAAGTCTGAGCATTACAAAACGATGAAAACGCTTCGCTCTCGTAAACCAAAAACCACTTCTCGTTAACCGTAGATTTTTTTTTAAGACAGTCTTAAAAAAAAATAATCCGGTTAAACCTCTTTCTTGGGACGTCCGCGTCTTCTTCTCCTCTTGTAACCGCGGATGCGTCTTGTGCCACTCGTCCGCGCGTTCTTTTCCGCCGCACGTATAACACGTTTCGTATTTAGTGCTATCGGCCATCCATTTTTGGCAAGAGGTGCAATACTTCATCGTGTCGATGCCTCTCTCTTTCAAGTAGTTGTGGTGAATGCTACAAAACAACGAATTCACAACGACCGGATGCTTACACGGGTAGTCTCTGCGCATGCGAGGCACTTGACACGTCAGTTTGACGTCGTCGGGCCAATGCACCAAGACTTGGTTACCGCCGCCCAACTGCATGCACGTTATGCCGGCCTCCCCCAACATCTGTTTTACGCCGCGTTCGGTAAACGCCTTGTCCAGTAAAATAAACATTTTTTTTATTTATATATCTATTGTTTAAGTCTTTTAACGAAAATTTTTTTACGTTATGAAATGAAACGTTTTAAAAGAGATGGTCTTGTTCGCGTTGCTCACGTTCATCGTTTTATGGATTTTATTCCTCTTATTCGCGATACTCTATCTATTACGCTTAGAACGTTATCACCGAACGGAAACGATGGCTGAGACGACTTTTGCAAAAGATTTGAAAAGCATAAAGTTCAGAACGGACAGAAAAAAAACATGGCCTTCGTGACAGTCGAGAACTTTGACGTGAACAATTTAAGGACGGGCGCCCATTACGTCGATAAGAAAAGGGAAACGTTATCAACGCGTTTACGTCGCGCGTATCGGTACCCGACCGGCGACGTGAGACCGTTAGTGATACGCACTCCCAAAACGGAATCGTCCGGCTTGTGGCAATACGAGGACGGTTCCGATTATTCTATGAAATTTAAATGCGGAAAGGAATTCGTCGCCATGTTGGGAAAAGATCGCGGCGTTCTTGAGAACGGAAATAGAAAAACTTCGCAAAGACACTGAAAGAAAACGGTAGAAAATCTCCCGTGGATGTCAACGATATAGTCCTCGTTAAAAAGGATAAAAAAAACACCGATAATGTGCTCTACACGAAAGTTAAAATGTAGACGGTGAACGAGATAAAACCTATTTTTTACAGAAAGAGAACGGACGACGAAAAAAGGCAAATCGATCGTCGAAGTCTAACCCCCACGATTACGAGAAAAAACGATGTCTGGCCATTGTTTCTTTACGCGTAGACAACGTTTACATCCCCAACAAAGAATCGAAAGTATACATGCAAACTCTCTTACACCAGGCCATCATCGTCAAAACGATCGGCGGTGCTCCTCTACCGGATTTGGCCGACTGCGTAGAAGACTTGGACTTGGAGTCCGACACGGAATAAATAAAAAAAACCTGTGACAGTATTTTTGTAACGAACGTAACGGGTTGAAGTTTTTTACAAAATATAAATAGAAGTGAAAATGTATAAAAAAAGAGATGAACGTGGACGAGATACTAACGAACGTCGCCGCCGCCGAGACGACGACGGTATCGACTCGCTCAGGAATAGGTACCTTTCGACCATCGTCGGATCGGGACGAGCGCGTCCACTTCCTGGGAAAAGACGTGGCCCGTCGCCGACCTGAACAGAGATGAACGACAAGGAACTGGACAATCTAAATCGTCTACTCAACGCGCGACACTCGGCATGCGCATGAGTAAATCGATCGCCAATTCCGTCATCACGTTGTACGCCCAGAGTCTAAAAGATTTTTTCGATCTGCAGATACGAACCTAAACTGATCAAAAAGAACTGAGTGGAAGATCCCTTCTCGAACATCCATCGGCGAAGCGTGCTGCAGTCTGTTCTACCACTTCGGTTCCTACCTGGCACCTCTCAGTCTGAATCAGCCGCCACATGAGTTATCCAGGCTTCGCTATATAACGGGATTAAAAAAATCACCTAATACTAGGGTATAGAAAAAGGTGATGAATCCGGAAGAACTCCTAACGAAAAAGAATCCGTTGAAACGTCAAGAACGGGGAAAAAGGGAGCGACCCAGGGAGGTGGAGTCGAAAAGGTCAGGACAGCAATGCTAATGGTAATGCTAATGGCCAGGACGGCAATGCTAATAACAATGCTAATGGCCAGGATGGCAATGCTAATAGCCAGGATAGTTGGAAATGGCTAGCGGTCGGCGGCGGACTCGCGGCCGTCGGAGTGGTGGTGGTGTTGTACAGGAAAAACCAACCGTCTCCCGCCGCAGCCGAACACCGACTCCTCTTCCAGAACTAAAAAGAAGAGACGACTCCAAATCCAATCCCCACGAAATGTATTAAATAAAAATCTTTTCACTATAAAAAATGTGTAACGAGACACTGAGAACGTTCATGGACACGGCGGTGTTGATGGCGTCGGGAATCATCACCACGAGGCCTATTTGTTGTCATGATCGCACAAGTAGTGGAAGCTAACGTCCACCACATCCACCACCACCACGACTGTACCGAAGACGAAGAAGAGGGATAAATAATAATTCTTTTCATATAAAAAAATGAGTGAAAAGGATTTGGTCAACACCGCGTATCACGCGGCCGTCGTGACGGGAATCGCCACCGGGTACGCGCAACTTTCCAAGAAGTTCCTCAAGACGACATCGCCCAAGCTGGATCTAGATCTGAAGGATCTCGGGATGGTCTTCGTCGACTACGTTTTGGCCGAGTACACCAAAGACATGTTGGTCAAGAAGGGTATCATCCCCGCCGATATCATGAAATAAACTAAAAATTCTATTTAAAAAAATGGCAACGAAAGATGATGATAGGTGGGGCAGTAGTCAATGCTCTCGCCTTCTCGGGATCGCAATTTCTATTCTCGAATCACGAAGAACAGAAGAGGCACGACGAAGCGATGGAAAAACTGACTGCGGCTAGAGATCGGTGGAATCACGAACGCACGAAGCGATTAGATTTTCTCAACGAGAGACTCAGGAAAGAACGGGACATTCCCTGTACACCTACAAAGAAGTGGATGCCGCCATGCGACTCTACTCGCAGATGACGGAAGAAGCGGCGATGCTGCCCGAACCGAAGTTGAGCGATTTCTATCAACCCTCGGAAGAACAAAAAGAGACAAGGAACTCCTCTTCGTGATCGTGGGAACGGGAACGTGTTAGAGTTTACGGCGTTAAAAAATACGTCGACCTAAAGTAAAAAAATGGAAGAGATCTATCACAAACACTATTGGAAGGTAAAAGGCCGCCATCGGGAAATTGGCCAAAGCAGCCAAAGTCAGCGAGAAGGAAGCGCTGGAATTCCTGAAAAAACAAAAGTGTGGCAAATCTACCTACCGGCCCCCAAGAAGATCGTGAGACCTCGATTCGAAGACGCGAAAGAAAACGACACTCACCAGGCCGACCTTGGTGTTTTTACCGCACGACAAGGTGGACGGGAAAACATTTTACAAATACGCGCTGACGTTGGTCGACTTGGGCAACGCGCTACAAAGAAGCGGAACCGCTGACGACCAAAGACAGTCGAGAGGTGGCCGACGCTTTCGAAAAGATCTACGAACGGCGTCTGACGTTTCCCAAATTATTACAAGTCGACCCCGGCCGCGAATTCATGGGCGCCGTCACCAAACTCATGACCCGACACGGCGCGAGAATAAGAAGAGGTCGGGTCGACCTTCACCGCGACCAAGCCATCGTCGAACGATTTAATAGAACGTTGGGCGAACAGTTGTTTAGCTATCAATACGATCAAGAGATGAAAACCAAAGACAGAAACAGAGAATGGGTCTAAACGGTTGCCGGAAGTCGTCAAAACGATCAACGAAGAGACCGACCCGCCCAAAAAGGTAGAACCCGTCGATAAAGTGCAACCGCCCATCAGTCCCTTTGCGAAAGTAAGATATCTGTATCAACCGGGCGAATTGGAAGGCGGCGGGCGTAGGAGGGCCACCGATCCCATCTGGAGCGTCGACAAACACGACATAGACAGGCATTTCAGAATGCAGGGCATCGACCTGTATCAGCTCAAGGAACCGGCGCCTCAGAGAACGTTCGTCCTAGAGAGGAATTATTGGTCGTCGGCGATTAAAAAATTTATTAATACTAATAAATTTTTAATACCCGTAGGGAAGCGTGTCGTACCCGTCCTTCATCACCCTTTTATCGTAACACAACGTAAACTCTTTCTCCTGATAGCGATTCACGACACGTTTGGTTGCGGAATCTCTCGTGATGGCGTTTCTCGAACGGTCGTAATCCCTTACGCGTTTCTTTGACGACGTCGGTCATCGCTTCTCGGTTGATGTAAAGAGAATTTTCGTAATTCAGACTAAATCCTTTGACCTTGCACACCTTTTTACTACTACTTCGTTTCGTACGAATAAGATTTGGGACCGGTGGCGCACCACGACGTGATGAAATCGCCGCCTAACTCGTCCTCAAATCGCCCAAGTTATCGCCCGTGTCGATCGAGATACCGTCGTCGCGATCGACGTACCACACGCTATCGGTATCGAATCCCAACACTCTATCGTCGAGTACATGAAAAACACGTCGTATAACATGGTTCTGGCGTGAGCCGTCGTAAAACACGCTATGAAGATGTTGACGTCCTTGGCCTGGTCGACGAATTGACCTTTTGAGATCGTAAGTCATCTGGACCATGTCGTCGTTGATGAACTGAATGTTGAGACTGTCTATCGTGTCGTCCAGCAACAGCCCGTAAAAACGTGCCGGTTCGCTCACGTATTCGGTCTGTTTCATGTTGATCCTTTGACCGAACTTGCCCCAGAGAGAGTTGAGACATAATTTAGAGATGGCGCGCATGCCGGGATTATACCTTATTTCGCCCAAGTCGATCCCCAAACGTTCTCTGACCATGTCTTTATAACGTTCTTCCGAGTCGTAAGGGGTGCCCGGACCGACCTTCAACGCGGAACTTTCCATCTTGATCTTCATAAACTTCTTGACGTAGTTTTCTAAAGAGGTCCACGTCCTCGCTGGTGTAGAGAAAATCCCAAACTTCGTAAATCTTCTCTATCTCGTACCCCTTATCCAAGGCTTTGAATAGCTCGGGAGTACACCACGTGCCCGCGAACGACCTCTGCTCGTCGGTGTGTTCGCACGTCTTACACAGCGGGAACAAGAGCTTTTCGGCATTTCCGCATTTCATTTTGACGGGTAGGACGGGATGATATAATTTCCGGGGCGGCACGACTTTACATTTGACGAACCCCAACCAAGTTCGATCGACGCGCTCGGGATTAACTATTTTGACGGGGTGACCGACAGGGTAGGTCTTATAAAACTGCACCGTCGGGTACAGACTGACAAAGTCGACGTATCGTCCCTTTTCTCCTCTTCCGTCGTCGAAGTCGTACAGCAACTTGGTCACGTTGGTCCTACCGCCGAAAAAGGGCGTCTCGCGGATCTAACGGCGTCACGATCTCTTTAACTTTTATGTCTTTCGCCTCGCATTCCCAGACCTCGACGAACGCGTAACGGCCCGTCGTATCTTCTCGTTTTTCGCGGAGGTTCGTTTTACTGAGCGTGCCCATCTCAAATTGGTTCTTGTTATTGACGGTGTCTCGCACGTAACTTGATTTTTTACACCCGTGCCAGAGAAAACACCCTTGAAATTCGTAAAAACCGTCCTCGTGTCTTCGCAATACCCGTCGACTTTACCGATGTCGTCGGGCAGAGTCACCTCGCCGCCGTTCAACGCGTGTCGTATGACGACGCGCCGTCTCTCTCGGCCACGTGATCCAGCCAAGAAATGGATTTCTCGCTGTACGTATCGCGAACGACGTTATCGTTATGGACGGCTATCGTCTTTTCGGGGCATGTTGATACTTCTGTAAACAGTCATGCACACGGACGCTATTCGTCACGTACTGTAACGGATCTATGTTTTCCAACGCGACTTAAAGTCTTTCCTGAATTTCAACATGGACCGTCGTAATATGTCGACGTCGGACGTGCAGTACTCCCTCAGTTCTTTCTGGAAATCAAACACGTCGTTCTTTCGCACCTCGTACCACTTTAAAAACTCTCCCTGTTGCGTTTGCTCATGTGATCGACACCGTAAATGATTTTTTATGGGCAACGGTCCCACGTAACCTTTGGTGACACGGTTTGTTGAAATAATGAGGGAAATACCTTTTTTGAGTTCGGTCAGACCAAACGTCTTCGGAAATTCCGCCAGAGCGGATTGGACAAAATTTATGGAATCCTTTAAAACGAGCACCACCGACTTCCATTACATGATCTTCGTGCCGCTGTAAATACAGTTTTTGGGTTTCCCTTATGTTCCACGAAATACTTTAACAAAAACTGCGCGTCGTACGATTTGGCATTGTGGGCGATGAACGTACCGTCTTGGTCCATGACAAACTTGCAGAACTCGTCTACGGCAGAAAATTCGTGTTGTTTTACCGACAAAGTCTTGGCACACGATTAGATTCGGTATGTGAACACCGGTGTCTTGCATCGCTTCTATGTCGTAAAAATAATACTCTGTCGTTCGCGTTTTACAACTATAACACCATTCATACTCATTTTCTTTCGCCTCCACGCACGGTTCCTCCTCCGTGCACTCTCCACCCATGCATCGTTTCTGGACCATGAAACACTTGTGCGTCGTCATGTCGACGTATTCTTTACAATTCGGACATTCGGAATGACCACATACGTGGGACTTGAAGTCCTTGGTCAACACCCGTTCGCACTCTAAACATTTCCGAACGGTTGAACAAACCACGTCCGGTTCGCCGTCTTTCATACCTCTGACGCGTTTATGTTCCTTAAAACAGGCTTCGCCGAAAAACGCTCTGTTACAATCGTCGCACACTATCCTTTCACCCCTGGGGCAATTGTAACTTAGGCACGATGAACACTTTTTGGGCATCTGTGACGATCTCGTCTCGTATAACCCTTCTTACAAGTATGACAGTAATACCCCGTACCCAAAAAACCGGTCATCTTCGTAATCACGTCGAAGTGATTTTTATTCTTGTACAGATAGATCGCGTCGTCGTCGTCGTCGTCACTTCCTTCGGTCGTATAGATGATCTCGTTGAACCGTTCGCCGTCCACTATGTTGATCTGCACGCCCAGGTGATCGGCAAACGTTTTCGCGTCTTCCAAGGTACAGCCGTCATCCCGGACGGGAACGCCCGCTTCTTCGTCGTGAAGTTTTAACGCTTCGACCCTTTGTAATTTGCGACTCTCGTTGGCCCGTGTCGAAGCTGGGAATTCGTCCATTTGTCTTTATGTTTGTTGGCCACCGCCGTCACGATGGCTCGTGCCAGACACGTGACGTCGTCGTTTTTAATCGTGATGATACTTCTTTTCGACGACGAGGTATCCTTTGTCACCGGTTCTTTGGATCTCCCCTTACCCCTCGGCATTATCGTAGACTGGACGACTATTTCTACTTCGTCTAAGGACACCTCGTAATATTCTATATACTCTTGCAGTGCTTTGAATAACTCTTCGGCTAAATCCCACGAAACGTTAATATATTTCGTACTGAACGGTTTCGGGAATTTCGGGTGATTGATGATGATGCGAAAATTTCACCGTTTTTGCAACCCTCTATCGTTTATCACCGACCTTACGAGTTGTACAAAAAAAACGGGTCTATATCGATAACCCGGTCGTCCCTCAATAGGACTACTTTATACTCGTAAACCTGGTTCCAAACTTTATCCTGCGTGTCGAGGAAATTCTGTCGAAACGATAGGTCTGACCCGTGTAGACACGTTTGGGTTTTAAATACGTTTTTTTTAAAATCGGCGGGAATCGGGAGATCTAATAACGGTTCGATATAGGATGTCGTAATAGATCTCTCGGAGGGATCGGTAAAAATCCAATAACCGCTCGGGCTATCGATGTGCATGAGACATGTTTTTTTAAAGTGGGGTGAAATTACTTATGGGCTTTTCAATATTTACTACACTATACCGTTGGAACACCTACCGCCCGGGACAATCGTCACGGGGGTATTTTTTTTTACCTGGGGGGACAGAGCACGGGAGCGTGACGTTTTTGTGTCGTCTATACACACACACACACGCACACAAAATTGAAAAACATCTAACCATGTAACATGTAGAAACATGTATACACGTTATATATATAACAACCAGGGCAACTGGGCACGAGCACGTGACAACGGAATTCCAGGAAATCGACACGTCACACAATTCTCGGAAAAAAAGGGGGTCTAGTGTAGTACATATACTACTAAATGTTATGAATTCATACAACTGAAGAAGTCAACTCGTACCCTAGGAAATATTTATTTTCTATTTTCATCGATTTATCTTGATTTCATTATGTTGTCATTCTATTTATTTTGTTTTCTTTTGCTTGGAGACTCAACTAAGTTTAACTGATGATGCAAAGATCAACTTCTACAGATATATTGAAACGTACATAACGATTTAAAAATCCGGGAAACCCCGAGGTCTGTTCCCAGATTTTCCACAGAGCAGATTTAAAGCTTCTAAGAGACCCAGATCGATATTCGGTTACCGACCTTGACCTTTAAACGTGTAAATATGGCTGAAGAGGAAGAAGACATTTTAGGAAGACTTTCATGACAGCAGCTGTTGTTATTTATTTGATCAAGCGATACGGGTGCATGACAATGAGCTCATCATCTTCATTGTTACATTTTCATTAATGACGAGAGTTCACATATTCGTGTGAGATCAATATATAAGGAAACGGTGCTGTCAAAAATATGTAAACAAAGAACCCATACTGCGCAATCTGCGTGAACTGAAAATAAATTATCCAAAATGTCTGGTTCTAAACTAAGTCAGCAAGACAGACGTGACTTGGAGAAATTCACAAAATTTCTTATTTACAAGAGTTTGCAAATCATTGTTCAGTCAAGATTGGGTGAAAAAATTCAAACACGATCCAAACCTTTCTCTTCTGGTGCTGATTGGGTAAGTTCCAATGTGAAGACTGAAGTTTGGATAAAATGAATCGGAGTCACTATGTAGGCTAATTAGTATGAACTTTCACAGTTTTATAAATATTTACTTATGCAAGATGGTAATACAACTGAAAAGGGTAAATCCTTGTACATTTTAATTAATTATTCTACTGACAATAGATTTATCCCAGCAAAAATTAATATGAACTAGGCCTAAAACATTGCTTTGAGTTAGTGCAGCTCAGTCATTGTTGCATCAAAAGTTAAGTAAGTTTTTCTGTTTTACTTAAATTTTGTATATATTCCCAATTTTTTTAGACCCAGGACCCAGAATTTAGGAGGTAGGAAAATTCCTGTAACAAATATTGCCTCTGCTTAGAATCAAACCTAGGCCTCCCGATTTATGAGTTGGTGCTCTACCGATTGAGCTAAAGGGGAAACCCAACTAGCTCCAGCTAGTAGGAACACCGTATAACTAACCCTGCCACATTATCCCCACTCCACTGCATACTTTCCAACATTTGAAAATTTTAATGGAGGAGACAACGCGCGACAAATATTTCCAGTGGTTAACGAGACTGCGCACGACGGGTTGGACGATTTACCAAAACAGGCTACAATTACCAAAACAGACCGAAACACACCACAATTACTGGAGCAAAATGCAAATATTGTAGTATATATATATATTTAAAATGTATTTTGTAACATAATTTAAGTATAATTATGGCTTAGTTCTTAATAAATTTCTCAAACAAGACCGAAACAGACTAGATACAATTACTGAAACAAGACCTGTTTTGGCAATTGTACTCAGTAGTGTGTTTCGGTCTTGTTTTAGGGATTTATTCGTTAAATTTAACCAATAATTCTACATAAGTCATGTTACAAAATACATTTTAAATAATTATTTAAATATTTTGTATCTTGCTATGGTCATCAATTGTGCCTTTGTGGTGTTTTTCGGTATTGTTTCTTCCTGTTTCGGTAACTGTAGTGTGTTTCAGTCTTGACTCTTGTTTTGGAAATTTATTCGGAATTAACCCATAAATACTCATATAGCAGGTTACACATTACATTTTTAAAATATTCGACAACATATATTACGACATTTGTATCTTGGTCTATTAATTTAAGTGTGTTTCGGTCTTGTTTCCGTAATTCAAGTCTGTTTCAGTAAATCGCCTTACCGTGCACGACCAGTGTTCAAAGGTCCTTTTTTCACTAAGTGTCTATTTCTTACAATTTATTATAAAGTTGGTTTTTTTTTAATTTATTACTTGTATAAATATAAAAATTAAAATATGTCATTTAGTTGTTTTCAATCAATATGTAAACTAATTTATGGATCTCATTTGTGAATTTTATTGTATTATTAACCTTTCATGTAGATGAATCTTTGTTTTGTTTGTTTTTTGGTTTTTTTTAGAAAAAAGTATATTTTATATGTATTACTTGTATACTATTGAAGGGGAAATCACAGAATATTCTTTGTTCTCAAGCATTTTCAATGGAATCAATGAATTTACTGTGAATTCATTTTTGTTTTTGTTAATTTTACAGACATTTTACAATTTTCAAATATATTTAGAGATAATCTATCTTTCATCGATCAGGTTTGGTGTTGCTCTAATAATTTACAATATCAGAAGCAGGGTTCTTCTTAAGAGCCAGCACCTGGCGATTTGTGCCGCCTACAATCACGTTTTTCGCCACCTACTTTTCCCAAATCAAATGGAAAAATTTCAGAGTTTTTGAAATCCATTGATATTACTGGCAAAACTGGTAAATTTGACAAAAGTCTGGTGAAATTCGTCAAATAATTGGTCAAAATGACCAGTAGCCTAAATGTTAGCACCATCCAATCCGGATGCGACCAATTTGGTGTTAAATCAAATGGAATACTGAAGTAGTTATTGGCCCAAAATAAAATTGCGAGTGCCCTACCGTCCTGCTAAAGTCATGTCATGGCCATCATTTATTTACAAGACGAGGCATAGTCCTCTATTTTTTGTAAAGTTTTAAGTAATATCTTATCCACGTGCAGAAATGATCACGTCTGATCATGTGACAAACATGTGATTAAACATCGACCCATCATGGCTGAAGACGAGTATCGCATACATGTAGGCCTACACCTAGTGCATAGTGTGGTTTAAATTTTGTTCATTCCAGAGATTATAAAATATGTGTTTACTCAAACTCTAATTAAAACGCATTTATGTCCAGCGAAGTAGATCTAGTTTTATTTATTTGTCTTCAACATTTTTAAACTGTCATCACTGGGTCCGATTGATAGAAACAAATGCCTGTGAAACAACAGGGTCAGGGAACATTCGACCCAAAGTTTCTATTTTCAACCAAATTCACATTTGACCCACCGACATACATTTGTTATATCCTTTTAATGTGCATTAAAATAGTTGTTTATATCACTGACCCAGTGATTGTTTTTCACCGGCATTTTTTCGGGAACTGAGATTCCCAATAAGAGCGATGTTTATAATGTAGCGGTAGGCCTATAGATGTGCAAAAAGTGTTCTACTATTCATACATTTTGTACACTATCATCAGCGTTACTGTTAAGTTTTTTACCATATAAGTATATATTCTATGTAAAACCCATCAATAGAAATTTCACTATTAAATAGAAAATGTTTTCAAATTTCATTGCTTATTTCAATAGGCCTAAACAAATTTCTAATTTGTAATTTCCAAATCTTGAGATTTAAACAAAAAGTAAAAATTAGATGTCACAATTCTACTTACCCATATAGAGTTTTCATCACAAAAAATAAAACTCTCTGATTTAAAAACAATCCTTTAATCTTTAATTCAGAAAAGCAAAAATAGAAAAACATAATGAAATTGAATTTGTTTAGCTGTTAAATTTTATTGAAATGCATTTTAAAGAAATGACTTCAGAACACTTTAAGAAATATATGGTTTTACAAGTTTTCCACAATGTGCAGGGAAAGATGGATTGAGTGGTAGATGTAGGAAAATAAATTACTGGGCCTCCTTTGTTTTTTCTTTATTTCTTTATTTGTTACAGTGATATTTGTCCAAAATATTTGGGCCACCACTTTATCATTTGGACCAGTAGTTCTTAAATTTTACTTGCCCAAAAAGAATTTTTTGGCCACCCATAGATTGAAAGTCTGATGAATGATATAGAAAATGAATAAATAAATGAACATACATGTATACAACAGTTTATTTGTCTATTGCTTTTTTCAGTAATATGAATAAGGACCAGTACAATTTTGCTACGACCAGTGAAATTTCGTAATTCACTGGTCAGGTTGACCAGTTAATTATTTTTTATTTCTAAACCTCTTGAAAAATAAAATATAGATCCTTATAATGCAATCATTTAATAAGAGAAAATAAGTGTCTAAAAACCCCACTAGCTCAAGCTAGTAGGAACACCATATAACTAACCCTGCCACAACATCCCAAAAACCAAATTTAAAGACAAATTCCAATATTTATATAAGACATCATGACAGTGATAATTCTCTGCTTCAAAATAGAAGATTCAGGAGCTGAACCGATATTCAGTGGCTGAATCTTCACATTCAATACAGAATGGTGCCTGCTCCAAATCACAGGAAAGACAGTTTTCAGGAATCTTGTTTGTAACAAATTCAGGATTAATTATTCTTTTACTCTTTATCTAAATACTTTTTGCATGAGGTAAGAAGTATTATAGAGGAGAAATGATGTTCAGAAATTCCTGTTTTTGAAAATCTTGTGGTTCTGTGGTTTCATCATTTAAACAATTCTTGCACAGTCACAGAAATACAGGAAGTAAACTTTTGATTTCATAGTAAAAATAAAGAATATAGGACTCGGGGTCTTTTGAGACACTTCCTTCTATAAGTTAGCTTTGTGAACAGCCAAAAAAGAGAGTGAAATATTTAGCTAAGACTACATATACTGTCCACATGGCTTACTTTGGAAAACTGACAATTACTCTAGTCTAGTTTGATTACATGTAATTGGGTTGAATAAAGGTCTAAAACTTATGATTACTAAAAGTGTTCCATAACTTTTATCAGAAATCTTTCTTTTATGGCTCTTCTTAATGTTCAGTTGTGAATATTAAAAAAAAATGATGGAGACACATGTACATATAAGTGATTGAAATGTCACCCACTATGGCCACTAGGCAAGGTTTGTTCTGTGGTTATTGTGACATCCTTAGGGAACATTTCCAAATACAGTAAAACCTGTATATAGGGGCCACCCAAGGGACCAGAAAATATTGGCCTTTATGTGCAGGTGACCCTTATACACAGGTTCAATTTAGTTGAAGTATGCAGTCAAGGGACTTTTCAAAACTGGCCTTTATAGACAGGTGATCCTTATATAGAGGTGGCCGCTATAGCAGGTTTTACTGTATTAAAAAAGGTAATCCAGGCCTATTAGATGATAACAGGAAATACTCTTAGAAGCTTTTCTGATCACCTTTTGTCCGTTATCTGTCCGTCCATCTGTCCATCCATCCCTTAACTTTTCACATTTTCGACTTCTTCTCCAAAACCGCTGAAGGGATTTTGATGAAACTGTATAGGAAGTAAGTACTCAAGGTCCTCTACCAAGTTTGTTCATTTAAGCCAGATCTACCCAGGTTCGGGCAAAAGAAAAAATCTTCTCCTTCAGAACTGCTGCATGGATTGAAAAACTAATTGCATCTAAGTGATCTAAGTTCATTAATTTCCTAGAAATCGGAAAATAGATATAAGATGCATTTTGGGTTTTTTTTACGCCTTTTTAGACTTTGTAATTTTCATTCATTTTTGTATGAATTCGTTGATTTTCTCCCCATTTATTCTTTATTATGCATTCATTTTATGTGTTTTACCTGCAAATAATTTCATTTTTTGAATTTTTTATGAATTTTTAAAACTACAAAAAGAAGAGGGGGGGCATTTTTTTCACATACATGTAGGCTTGTTCTCATAAACCGCTGAAGGAAGCAAGTACCCAAGTTTGTGTTTTTTTTACCAGATTGGATCAGAGTGGATCCAGGGTGGTGCAAAATAGGTCTCAAGGGGTATGCCTCTTTGAAAATCTTCTTCAGAACTGCTGCATGGATTGAAAAAAAGTAATTGCATCTGAGTGATTTACATGGATGCATGATTCAATTTCCTGTTTTTGGAATAAACTGGAAAATTAATTTTTGACATCTTTTCCGACTTTGTCATTTTCATGCATTTTTAAGTCTCCTCCAATCCCAAAGAGCGTTATAATAATTTGTAAATTGAGATTCCCATACATGTATTTGTAAGATACCAACACAGTTAAGATGAGTGATGTGACCCATGGGTCTCTTGTTTTAAAAGATATGTCCTGTGATTTTAATTGATACTGTGTCAAATATCGGTAAAATAGATAAAAATAGTGATCACATGATAGTTGTTTCTTTTTTGGAAATGGGTCAAAATGAAAGTAATTAGATAGGTCAATGACAATTTTGTTTTATAAGAAAACTTAGTTGATATAAACACAATTTTCTGTTTAGTACACTGACAAAAATGCCACAATCACAAATGTTGTACTACTCTGCCTAGTCCTGCGATGGCCTGAATTTTAATTCTTTGATTATTTCAAAATTATTATGATATACATAGACAAACTTATACATCTGATTATTCTACAATATATATAAGAAAAGACATCTCTCATTCAGCATTCCTTGAATTACTTTGCTAAGCTTTTAATACTCCAATACAGCAAAACTGGAAATTAAATGTTTTGATTAATTTCACAGGAGTTACTATAAATCTTCATTCACTGAAAAAAATGTCAATTTGGTATACATGTAGGATATATGTTTGCTGTGCCAATTTTCTCTATATATATATGTAGTCATAGGAAGTCCAAAAGATATTCATGAAATAATGGATAAATTAAAATTTAGTACATTATAGGACTATAGTCCAGGGGACGGTTTTACTTAAGTTCTTATACTTGGTTTTAGGGCCGCACTTATAACTTGTGACGATTTTACAAAGGATTAAGACCAGTGACTTGCAACCAAATCAGATCAGGTCTTTATGACTACCCATAGGAGTGCGTAGACCTAGCTTAATTTTGTATGTGCTATAATTAAACTTTGTAAACGGAGCAGGTTTTAGTATTCATAAAAATCAAGATCTTGTTTGAAGATATGTGAATATACATGTACCTTAAGACTTGAGTTTGGGTAATGTTGATAAAATGGTCCTAAGTTTTGTCTTAAGATCAAATGACTTCGGCCTTTTAAGACTTACAAGTTCTTGATAAAACAGGCGCCAGGAGTAATTTTTAATTCCCCCCCCCAATAAAAATAAATTATGAAAAATGAAAATAAAGAAAAACTGAGTCATTGATTTATCTAGACTGTGACAGGCTTTTACATGATGATGATTATTGTAGTATTAATTATACATGTCATATGTAACATTATACTCCAAATACAGTGTACTAGCACATGTCTGTATACACTTTTTTACAGTTCAACCTGTCCATTAAAGATATTCCAGAGGTTCATGCCGAGGCTAAAAAGACATTAACTGGACAAACAGCACTTCTCAGCCAAAATGTATGTGTAGAAATATCACTAAAGACTGGAGAAGGAGATTGTTTGGTTTTAGAAACTTGGTATATCGGTCTTAACAAAGAAAACTGTGATCCAAATGTCCGAGTGTCGTATACGGTATACAACAGAATGGGCATAGCTCTGAAATCATTGTTTAGTGTGTCCAGAGTAACTCCAGCTTACAAACTGTCCCGTCATCAGAGAGCCCATGTCGGTGATTATGTGATATGCTATAGGATATATGTAGGGGATCCACAGTTTTACATGCTTGGTGATGGATACCAAACTGCCAAAATAGGATCGGTTCCCACTCCAGCTGGTACGATAACAATAAGTCTGGCTTATAGAACTAAGTTGCTGATATCTCCACAAAAGGCATCCAAGGAAGTCCAGTTTGAAGTCAAAGATGACCATTTCAAAAAGGACAATGTCAATAATGTAAAAATTCCAACAACTCCAAAGCCATGCTCTCTGGGTTATAGACGGTAAGCTTTAGATTTCCCGAAAATATGCAAGATTTTAAAAATATTTTCTGTAATGTGTGAGAACAATAAACTGGTGACATATTCATATAACTTGATATAAGTGAAAATTTCTTGGCATTAACTGAACACATTCATACTGATTGGGGGGGTGTCTAGTGGTAGTGTTCAACGTGCGGTCGGATTCCCCGGCCGAGTTATACCAAAGACTTCAAAAATGGTAGTGACTGTTCATTTGCAAAGCGCTTTGCGTGTGAAGTGAAAGTCACATGTCTTTCCCATGAGACTTAAAAATGAGGCCGTGTGTCATGGGAGGCATGGCAAGTAAAAGAACCGTCGTTGCATTGGCATCAGTCCATAGCATAGGCCAAAATTTGTAGCACTTCACCTAAAGCTGGTGACATCTCCATATAACAGAAAAATTCTTGATGGAAAGTGAAACAACAATTAAACAAACAAAAACAAATACATATTTACCCACATCCTAACATCTTCATTGTATCAGCTTATACAAATTAACACAAATATAAGATGTCTCAATGAACACTCATACATGCAGGCATACAATGCAAGAGCAATGTGCATAACACCCTAGCTAATCCATGTGTATATATTGAAAACATTTGTGTACATACATGTATATGTTGTGGATATTCAATACATACACAATTCATGTTCTATATTTAATTGTTTGTCATCTGGCCCAAAGGACCAAGTGAACTATCGCTATGGCCATAGCCCATATTGGCAATGTAAATCATCCCTCCATTATTTTTTCCATGTAATCTACTTCCTTTTAAGAACCACTGGAAAGGATTCAACCAAATTTGACAAGCGGTTTCAAGTTTGCAGAAAAAAAGGCTAGGACTTATAGGGGCTTCAAAAGGAACCATAAACCAATGATAACTATTCTTTCATATTTGGTATACATTATTTGAAGTGAATATAAGTTTCTGAATGAAATTGAAATTTGTTTCTAAATGAGCCTTTAGTGAGTGCTTGGAATGACATAGTGTATGGTTTTATATTTTGCATACATGTGGCTTGTTGACTCAAGACTGATTAACTTTCTGTATACAAAGATATAAAAGAAAGTTGTCAGGAATTATCTAAGGATCATTGGGACAGTTTCATGGTCAAAGGTCAAGGTTACAGGGACCCAAGTTTACAGAAAATATCATGGACCTCTTGTTTTTTGTGTTACTATAAAAACTATTGTACATATATCAATACTTTTTGTTAGAACAGTTTATACAGAAGGAAGGAAGTTAAAACTTGTCATGATTTACTTGCTGTTATGGTATTATCCATACATGTATTATGCAATAGTTCATAGGATGAATGATTAATATACATATATATATACAGATGCTCATACATTATGGAAGATACACTGTGTGATGGGTACCTTTAGATGATATTACTAGTCACTTCATATCTACATTAAATATTACACAGATCAGTTTTACAAGTCACAGTTAGACAAACATTTGCTAAAAATACATGTGCATATGCCAGTCATGCATGTGTATAAACAACAGGTTGGTATTTATATGTTACAGTTTATGGTTTATTTGTATATATGTAATTATACATGGACAGAGAGTGCAAATACATGTAAAAAAAACTCACTCTCTCTCTCTCTCTCTCTCTCTCTCTCTCTCTCGCTCTCTCTCTTGCTCTCTCTCTCGCTCTCTCTCTCTCTACATTGTTTACATCTAGATGTATACAATATGCATGTATTTGTGAATATTTGTCATTTGATATTTACTATAGCCTATAGGAAAGTGAAACTAATTTGGAGTCTAAATATTAATAGAGTCGGAATTTCAAGATAATTTATTTGTGTTTTTAGTAACAGTACCTCTGAAGATTTGTACCAGGATGGTGTAGATGGACAAGAGTTGTGCTCTACAACATTTTCCAGTAGTCCAGGAGATGTATTCACAAATGGGATCATGGCAAATGGTCAAATTCCCCATTCTCAGCCAATCAAAATTAACAATAAAAATCCAGTAGAACAAACAGACGAAGTGAAGTCACACAGGTTCTTATTTTGAAAAATTTCTTTTATTGTTTACTAATAATTGTCAATCTTAACATAAAATTTAAAATAAACGATTAAAAAGTGAAATTTGACTGAAAACTGTATACAGGTAAATTTAAACTTGATCATGCTCAATATATAATTCTGAGAAATTTTACCAATTTTTATTTCATTATTATGTTTCATTTATGCCTTTGTTTGCTTTTTATAGAGAATTAAGCCAAAGTGAGCTTTTTTAAATAATATTTTTGTTTTCTGAATTTCAATTGGTTTGTCATATTCTAAAGCAGGTGAATTCAGCATACAATATATTTACTTTAAGATTATTAAGTTGATTTGATTACTGAGTTAAAGAGAAGATCATCAATAAAGGCTGAATAATTTTCATTTTGAATTTTGTTTTATGCCACAATTTTTCAGTTTAGTGATGGCGACCAGATTTTAGCTCACCTGAGCCGAAGGCTCAATCATTTATTGTAATCACTCCCCGCCCGTTGTCTGTCAGTAAACTTTTCATATTTTCGGCTTTTTCTCTGAAACCACTGAAGAGATTTTGACGAATCTTAATAGGAAGCAAGTGCTCAAAATCCTTTACTAAGTAAGAAGTTTTCAGCCAGATTGGCCCAGAGATGGATCCAGGGTGGGGCAAAATAGGTCCCAGAAGGTACCCCTCTTTTAAAATCGCCTTCTCCGGAATGGCTTCATAAATTGAAAAACGGATTGTTTCTGAGTAATCTACATGGATGTGTGATTCAAGTTTGTATTTTTTATAGAAATCGGAATATCCATTTTAACGTTTTTGTGGTTTTTTAAGACTTTTATCATTTTCATTCATTTTTGCATGATTTCCTCAATTATCTCCCATTGTATCCACTTTGATGCATTCATTTAATGTGTTTTACTTGTAAGTTGGTTAAAAAATGTTTTTGTGCAAGAATTTGTGTTGAAATTTAATTTTTAGAAATTTTTGTAAATTTTTTAAGACTGCAAAAAGGGGGAGGGGATTTTTCACACTATCAGATATTGTTTCAAAACTACAGAAGGGATTTCGACAAAACTTTTTAGGAAGCAAGTATTCAAGGTCCTCTACCACCTTTGTAGTTTTCAGCCAGATTGCCCTATGGCTGGATCCAGGGTGGGGCAAAATATGTCCCAGAAGGTATCCCTCTGTAAAAATCTTCTTCTCCAGAACCACTGCATAAATTTAAAAAATGGATTGTTTCTGAGTGATCGACATGGATGTATGATTCAAGTTTGAATGTTTTTTGATAGAAATTTTAATATCAATTTTTGACAACATTTTGAGGTCTTTTCAGACTTTGTCATTTTCATTCATTTTGCATGATTTCCTCAACTATCTCCCCTTGTATTCACTTTGATGCATTTGATGTATTTTGCTTGTGATTAGGTGAAGAAATGTTTTAATGCAGGTATTAATTTTTAGAATTTTTTATGAATTTCTTAAGACTGAAAATCGGGGGGGGGGGGGGGGGTAAATTTTTCACATAGTCAGCTTGTTCTTGGAAACCAGTGAAGGGATTTTGACAAAACTTTACAGATAACAAGTACTCTCAGTCAGATCAGTCTACATATTTTTCTAGACCTTCTTTCCACATTTGTAGATGGTTCTAAGGTGAGTGAATTAGGCCCACTTGGACCTCTTGCTAATGATGGAGGAGAGATCCCTGGTTACAATGTACACGTGATGGACTTGGTACCCATTGTTTGACAGATTGATTTGTTAGTATCTCCGTCATTTGTCCATCTCTTTAGCTAACACGGCCCAAGTGAGCTATTGTGATCACTCTATGTCCCTTGTTTGTCCATAAACTTTTCACATTTTCAGCCTCTTTTTGAAACTACTGAAAAGATTTACCAAAGTTGTTAGACTGTCAAATTTAGTCTTTGTTTAATTCAACCTTTTTTCTTGGTCGTCTTTTCATATGTGTTGCTGATGCTCAGGTGAGCAGTTTAGGCCAACTTAGACCTCTTGTTTTGTTTGGTTTTTAACAATTTGATTTTTTTCTTCTTCATTTGTAGTGTTGATAAGCACCCAAGTTTCACATCATTCCAAAAAGTAGGAGCATTTGCACAGAACAAACATCCAAAAGACGTGAAGAGTGATTTAGATGAAGTTCCATTTTGTAATTTGCTACAAACAAACAATAAATTTGACAGTTTAAATGACCAGACTAAGGTCAATTCATCTAAGATGAGTGTGGATTCAGAAAGTAAATCTTCAACTCAAAAGAGTTCCTCCGTCGGAGACAACATGGATACCACGGGATCAACTGACAGCATCTCAAGTAATGCCTCGGCTCCTGATGATTTTGTTATGGTAGAGTTGGTATGTATTAATAGTTTATCTGCACCCATCAATCAGTTCCTCCAGTACAGGTTTCATTTAAAGTTTTGTAATTTCCAATCATTCACTTGATAATTGTTTCACAGGTAGGGGACATGTATTGATTCATCAATACTTTTAGAATGCTTGTTCCCAGTCAGGGTCTCACACAGCTGTTTAGCTGTTACGTCATATGAAAAACTCCCACTGCAAAGCCAATTACATAGAATTATTTTCGTAACCAGCTGACTACAGATTCACAGAAAATGGTAATATATATAAATATAAGGATTGTTTTTCATTTTTTTGAAAGCATTGAGTATAAATGCAATGGATTATGGAAAAAAATTCAATGTGCAGCACTTTGTGCTGCACAGAATTTTTGTCCATAATCCATTGCATTTATACTCAATGCTTTCAAAAAAATGAAAAACAATCATGGGTTGTTATGTAAAAACAAGCTATTATGGGTTTACTTCAACTTTTCATCGAGGGCTATCCTGTTACCAGTGAAGAGGTCATGGAGGTTGCATTCACTTTTCGTAAAAATATAGTCCAACTCAAGTATTCAACTTTTACAGAAACGTCAAATATTCTGGTGTAAATGAAACTAAATTTACCGGTAGTTTGAATAATCATTAAATGAAATACCGTAATTGGCCATGTATAATCTGCACTCTTTTCACTCTAAAATTTGTCTAAGGGATGGGGGTGTGGATAATACAGTACAACATGTCCTTCGGGCATTTTTTCAATGGGACTATAGTAAAACAAAAAGTGCAAAAGATTTGACGTTGGACGGTAAACTTGCCTTTATTTGGCCAAGTTTTTTCGTATCATAATCATGATGTTCAAGTCAATTTATTTCTCCATTGCTTTCTGTATGTGTTTATTGTCTATGGTGATGGTGATGTATTTCAGTTTACAAATTGCCTAAAAATAGCTCATTGCAAAGTTGGTCAGCGAGTGACACTCAGACTGTCAGATTGCCGATTGGTAACTAGGCATGGCTTTAATCATAGAATACCCATGGGAAACAGAACAGTACAGTACCTGCGTGTCCTGTTAACCTTCATTGTAGAGTTTTAGGCTATTATTGAAAATATGAACAATCTCAACTCGAATTATAGTGATTATTTCGCGCTTGTAGTTGACAAAGCGAACCGCCATTCTGTAACTGTAAATAAGGGAGTTACACGGAACAGCATATGTAGTATCTTGTAGTTTCGTACTTCAGATTCCCATTTTGTAGTTTTACATTTATTTAAAATCTCATAGTATCATATTTTCTTTTATTTAATAAATATTTATCTATTTCTGTCAAATACCGATCTTAGGATTAATATTTAAAATTAGTCTGATTTTCGGTCATACTAATGCCCCAGTAATGGCCATGTATAAAACCCAGATGCTGGTTAGACCTAAAAGCACAAACACCTTTTTTTCTCCGAGATCTGATGCTGATATGGGGGGTGCGGATAATACATAAATGCGGATTATACACAGCCAATTACGGTACCACATAATTCTACTTACTTCTGCCTTTCAAAATTATACAATACGATTTGTAGTGAGTTTCAACAAAACATCATCGATCTATTTATAAATATGGAATTCCACTATATAAGATTCCTGTGATGTTGAGCCTGCCTTGAGAAACTGCAGAATTACTCTGCCATTCATCATGTTGATAGTAACAGCTACAAGCATACAGCAATGTAAATAGAAATAATTACATATCGCTGATACCAATATGAAGCTAAATCAATTTCTATTGAACTCTCAAGAATACGTATGTTTTCTAGTCCATGGCAACGCATCGAGTAGGAGGTGCTTGTTATGCAAATGATGCGTGAAATTCATTATGAATAAGTTCCTGTCCATTTTGAAAACTTTCAAATTAACGTGTTTGTCAACTAATCGCTATACATAACCTGCCTTAATGAGATTCCCCGTGCATATTTCCTTTATTTATACACCCTGTATGGTGACCACATGCCTTACATAACCAGCAACTGCTCAATTTCAGCGGACGGTCACTTGTATACTGTGTGTATTGATATCGCAAAGGGAGGTAACTCGAACATTGAATGTTACAATTTCCAGATCTCGTTTCCGTGGAAGTTGGGGAAAATCTCCATGTCCATTGTTGGGTGTTTACATAACAATTATCAGAACTTTTGAAGTTAATCAGACTTAGACTGGGATGTATAAACCTAAACTCTTTGTGTAATCAGTCTGTTCATAACGGATTTCAAACAGAAACGATGTCTTCAACAAAAAACAAAGTTTTATCCATTGCTGAAAGTGTTGATGTCTATAAGTGAAATTGGTGATAGATCGTTTTGCTACATCGCGACTTTAGGCCCGAATTATGTTGATGAAAAATTATTTCTTTAACAATAAACATATGGTAAACTGTCTGATTCACCCCGTACAGTTATTTATATTAATTAATACAAGATAGAGAATGTTGTTTGGTTGTTTATTTAGTCTAGGCAGAGTATATGTCATGTACCACGGTAATAGCCCTAAATAGGATTGTTTATGTTTGATATTACAAGCCCTAAAATTTGTTTTAAATCACAGCCATTTTTCGCTATGAAAAAAATTATTTTACCTATTCCCAGTGTCATGTTTGGTTTAAATTTAAGTAGGTTCCATAAATGCTCACGTTTTATTTTGAAATGAGTGTTAATGCACGACAGAAATATTTAAAGTTGGTTTGGAAGATACAACAAGTAAAATTTAGAATGTTAATTTTGAATTTATTTAGAGTCTGGAAATTGAAGTTTTTTTGTTTTTGTTTTTAGATCTACATTCATTTGATTTATTTTCATTTCATATATGTTAGATAGAAGTAGTTTGAATGCCATGGTTATTTTTGCCAAAATTACAACCCATTTCAGTATTTTGATTTTAACTTGTCCTCTATGACAAGTGCTTAGGAAGATATACTCGTCCGAGGATGATTTTCACCTGGACACTAAACATTAATGTCGAGCCCTGCTACTCAGCCAAAGTACCCCAACACTCTGTATGAAAAGGGAAAGTTTTCTGTCTTTTAAATGATCTTTGAAGGGGCATTAGCTGTGTTTCCCAACAAAAATAATTCAAATTTTTTTCCCACTTTTACTACTTGTACTTGATGTACAACAACAAATGAGAGCGATACACAAGTATAACAAATCTTAAATTCCTATATATTTTGTGAAAAAAAAGTCAGGTATCTGAGATGCAGAGATGTCACTAGCAAGCTATGTTGTCATCTGACAATTCTTTATCTGCTTGTTTATTTTTTTTTTTTACAGAAAACACCGTTTGCTGGAGCAGACCCAAATGCTGATCTTGGAAAATTTTACCGTGAATGCCAGGGGGCGCCACAGCTGAGCATGTGCAATGATCAGACGGATATATCTGATACTCTTGAAGAAATTACTAGTCAACTGGAAATGTTTGAATCTAAAATGAATGGATTTGATGAGTTTGTGTCTTCACTAGTGGAGTCTGTGAATGATTAATGGAATTGATTAACATATAAACATTGTGATGTGATATTTTATAACTTCTCTGTAGCTTGATGCAGACAGCAATATTGTGTATGATAAACCTCTTGACCAGCAACAGTGCTTGATTTTGACATACAGGTTTTATTTAACCAATTAAGATGAACTGTATTGAGCTATGTACTACTCTCGAGTGGGAATGTCTTGTAACGTCATCATCATCAATCAAAAATTTGTAATGAAGTATGTTTAAACAATAAGTGGTATTTACAAACCCCTCCCCACCCACTGAAAAATTAAAGAAAACATTGACTATGTTTAAAGCCACATTCCGGGGATTGATGTTCATACATAAACTTTTCTGTACTCGCTTAATGCGTATATGTATTTGCATTTACTATGGTCATATTTTTAAAGTTCTCTTCCAACTAATTAGTTGAATAATCATGGGAAACACCTAACACATTGATCTATTTATAAACTATTAAACTAATATGATAGTACAGCAATATTGGAAACAAGGCTGCTGGAAAAAAAAAACAATCTCTCCATGATAGCAAATTCCAACAGCAACGTCTGATCGAGTGCGATGATTGCTAATTTCTCGTCCAATTTCAAATTCAGCTGAGACCTTAAAGTTCTCCATCTGCTGTGTTCTTTTCCAAGTGTAATTATATTATGCTCCTTTGCATATTGCTGTTTCCTGGGCTTTATTCCTTGTGTCACTTCAGGTTTTTCTCAGGAGATGTTTTTGTTTTGGTTGCTATTTTCACTGTATGGTAACCGCAATGGACATGAAATATTTGGATGTCATGAAAATGGCGTGATGAGGCAAAGCAAAGCATTATGCAAGTTATAGTTTAATGTAATTTACTGCGAAAACTGGCCTGGAGAAGGACTGGATAGCGTGAATGTAGTTTTATTTAGGAGGATTAATAATATCTAGTGTGTAAATTAGGCCCTATGTCAATCAATTCTACCTTAACAAGAAAACAAATCACAGATTGAATGATCTATTTGTTCTCTTTTCATTTTTGTCCAAATGCAAGATGGTACTTGTTGGGATTATTTGTAAAATAAATAGAAATATCTCATATATAGAAATGAAGAGAAATACCTTTGAAATAAAGTACTTAAGCCTTCACATCTGTCGCGGATACCATACAGTGATATTGCTTCTCGATTGGTGGTCAGGTGTCGGCAGTTACATGGAGACCCTCTACAATAACTAGGGTGAAATTTGCATGTTTGTATACCAAAATAAATTAAGAATTCTTACAGAATTCCCCATAATAACTGCATTAATACATCAATTTTTTGATTTTTTTTTCATTTTCATTGGTTAGAAGTGGTTTTCTAAAAAGAATGTCAAAAATTACAATGTCCGGAAAATTACAATAATGTCCTTAGAATGTGGCTTTAAGATTTGTTTTGTGGTTACTCGGTATTAATGGAAATAATTGATTTTGATCATTATTTCTTTAAAACAATCTGATTATTCTTACAGTTCAACTCTTTTTAACTTGTATGGAAGTGGTTTGTCTGATCCAATTGGGGGTCCATTACGATTGGGTACTTTACTTCAATAAATATTTTTGTAAAAATAGATTCTCTGAAATCAGTAACGTGCCATGTTTACTGTTACATGGGTCTTGTGTGTTTAGTCTCTTCTGTAAAAGTTGCACATTTGAATCAGAAATCTACTATCTTTATTTTCAAAACATTAGATAAATTTTATATAAATGATCTTTCCCATGTCATTACTTTGATGAGATTTGGCAAAAAAAAGTTCGCAACAAAGGCCATTTCTAGATTCTTACTTGTTGAACATTTGAAAAACCTGTGTTTTAAGATAAGTTATTTTGAAGATCTCAAACAAGTTAACATACCTGATGCTGATTCAGAATCTGACTGACCGTTAAAAACATTGAGGCCCTTTTCTTGATTTTGTAAATTTGCAATTTTCTTTTTGAAGAATAGATAATTCTAAAACCATATAGGAATTAAACTTTTGATAACATGTAGTCCTGGTTAATGTTTTTACCTTGATCTGAGGAATATGGGACCCAAAATGTCAATTTTGACCAAATTTCAACACTTCTCATTTTATCACTTAACTATGGGAACCATATACTCAAATGTTTTATAGCGGTTTTGAGCAAATTATGTAACCTTTGAATGATTTTGATACTAAACTCTGACATAGCATTCAGCGAAAGTCACTGAATCCTTTTTTATTGGATTTTTGTATTGTTTATCAATGTTGAAGACAACAAGTGATTGTAAGATTGCCAAATAATTGAGGCGTATTTTCTATTTATTTACAAACAGGAAATCTATTTTGAAATAAATATTTTTGGTAATGGTAGGTATGATGAGATATGCAATGATATTTTATAGGCCACCATAATCTGTCAAATGGCCGGTTGGAATATGTTGCTCTTTGGCGTAGTGCTTTTGAACAATTTCTTAGAGGTAGTTCTTTTCAAATTCTGTGTGGGATATATCTTGAATAAGAGTTACAGATGTTAATTTCATGGCCAACTGAGTCAGGGGAGGGGGGATGGGGCAACAACTCAGAGGACAGACAAGTCTATTTCAGCCTTTGATTTTTAAGTTGTGTGTCATGTATGTATGCAGATGTCTATGAGCACATAATATGTATCCAGCTAATTGTAAATTGAATGTCAATAAATATGTTTACTAGATACATGTACAGTTGTGCTTGCTAGATGTAAAATGTTTACATACTTTTGTATTAATGGAATTTAAATGGACAATTGATTTAAATCATGGGGAGACATTAAGCATGTTTATTATATATATTTTTTTCATTTTGGCTCTTTTTCTGTTTCTGTTACCTGGAAAATTGTTTTTCCATTTCTATCACCTGGAAAATTGTTTTTCCGTTTCTATCACCTGGAAAATTGTTTTTCCGTTTCTATCACCTGGTTAATTGTTTTTCCGTTTATATTACCTAGAAATTTGTTTTTCTGTTTCTTATTACCTGGAAATTTGTTTTTCTGTTTCTTATTACCTGGAAATTTGTTTTTCCATTTCTATTACCTGGAAAATTGATGTTTGTTTGAATTGTGTTTTACACCACACTCAGCAGTTTTTAGTTACATTGTAGTGGTCAGTTTCTAATGATGGGGGAGAGAACCTGGTTGCAGTTTATCACAGAAGAGACCATCAACCTCCCACAAATAAACTGGCAAACATTTTTATAAAATCAGCTGATTTTCCAGTGGGACTCAAACTTGCTCTGACTAGAAGTTAGAGATTCCATGGTTGAAAACATGATGGTCTAACCACACACCCCAGAAAATTAATGAATTAGAGAAAATACAAATTTATTTAAACTGACTGTTATTGAACTACATTAAGTACATGTATATAAAATATAAAAAATATTCTGTATATCTTTCTAAACAAAATTTTATAAACAATAGAAATATACTGTAAATGTTCATTTGTGGTAAATATGATTTTTCCTGGTTTTTACATCCCACATAACATTTAGTAAATATTTATTTTAGAACAAATACATAGAATTGGTATTGTGTGGACATACAATATGTCTCCTGACAAAATTATATACTGTTATGTATTATGCTTACATGATGTCATAGCACAGACTGTCTCACCCCACCATACCAGGGTGAGATTAAAACAATCTAACACCACTTTGAGAGAGGGATGGCAAAATCTCAATCTGAGTGCACAAAATTTTGTTTGTCCATGACAAGGCTTGCCGAGTCATGGAATAACAAAATTTTGTGCACTAAGATTAAGATTTCACCATCCCTGCCTTAAAATGGAGTTTGACTGTTTTTCTCTCGTGTTGAAACAGTATAAAAGAGTGATTGCACCGATATGCAGACGACAAACATATTTTAAATAATAGGTCCCACACTTCCCGAATGGGGTTATCTCACCCTCCAGGGTGAGATATCATTTTCCCCGGCATCTTAATTCACGGACAAATCAGTCTTAAGTGAGAGAAAAAGAAATCTCAAACTAGTAAAAACTAAAGTAAACTCTCATAGCTATGAGAACAAGAATTATCTATGTTGCAATCATTTGTATTTTATTTTACCATTGCTTCAACTACAGAGTATATAGCAATCAACACTTGTCTGTATTTGTTTTTTTAAATATCAGCATTATTTACATCTTATGTTAAAGGTTCTGAAATGATTTTCTACCTATTCTGTGATTTAAAGCTGTAAATAAACATGATGGAAATCTTAAATAGAGAATTGAGTCATTTGTATACAACATCAGTCTTCAGAGATTAAGTAGTAATCAAACACTTAAGTCAAAATCTACCGTAAAGTTGCTTTTATTTGCGGGGGATTTAATTTCGCTATATTTGCGGTCAATGAAAATTCCGCAAAATTAAATACCCGTGAATAAAATACCTTACAGTTATGAAGTATCAGAAAGACACTTCGTGAACAATCTTGCACAAGCTTTAATACCCGTGAATAAGATCCATTCAGAAAAACACGAAATTTTCACCCTGTGAAATTAAACAACTATACAGTATGTTGAAAGTTTCCGGGATGTCATATTCTCCAACATTACTATTTTGCAATTTTATATTCCACGTATATTGTACTCTTGGTAGCGCAGGACATGTGTTTTCTTCTGTCACTCTGGTTTGCTCCCACAGCAAACAGCCCCTAACGCTACCATTACAATTAACAAGAGAAATTTATCTACATTTTATTGTGTAGTCAGTTGTAAAATATTTAAAGTTTGTTGTTATAGTCCAATATTTTGTGTTTTTTTTATTTATGTCCCAAGTATTCTTTTATGTACCATTTTTGACTAAGATAGTATCTGTGCATTTTATTGAAGAATGGAAAGTTGCACTGAAGTCTAAGATTATGTTGTGATCCTGGGCCTAGATTTTCGGTTTTCTCAAAAAATACCGATTTATTTTTGTATTTAGAATTCTGGAACTCATCTCACAATACTTTCTCAGTTGTCATTGTGGTCATCCAGCAATAAGTACAGATGATCTTAGACTTTATGGAGAAGTGAAAGAATTTACTATTACATGACGGTGTGTCCCTGCAATAGAAATATGGACTTCGAGTTCTATTGTTATTCTAATGTGATTCCCATGGTTTAAAATATATACATACAGCAGACATTACTGACTCATTGTCTATTGTTTTCTGTAAGCTAACCTAGCCCAAAGTTAGGTATTGTCATGACCCAATATCTGTCTTTTCTCATCTTCATTCCTATACTTGTCCATTTAAACAACTTCACAAGAACCACTTGACAGACTTCAACCAAATTTAGCAGAAAGCAACGTATTAAAAAGAGACTAGTATCCATACAGACTCCTAATAGGACCAAAACTTGGTACATCTGTATAAATGATCTGAACCAATTTTAATGATGCTAGCTCTTATGGTCCCACTTATATCGCGTCAATAAAGATAGTGACAGACGAAAGTACAGTGGCATATCATAATATGTCTGGAACAGGGATATCAAACATTTCAGTTGAAAACTACAATGCGTCCTCTGAAGTCTACAGGGTTTGCCGAAGCAAAGTGGATTGGCGGTTATGTCGGAAACAAACACAATTTCGTATTTTCCTAAAATAGGAACGTACAGGAAAAACCTTTTATAACATGCATATGTAACCACAATTACAATTTCGCTGGAGCTACTTTTTTAAATAGGATTTGTCATCCAAAATATCTGATGGTGTCATTAAAAGCGAGATGAATTGTAAATTTGTGTACACATATAGATAGATACCCTATTGGACATGTAATAAATACACTCTCGTTCAATCCATCCGCTACAACGATCGCATGCAATCTGATGATGCGGAAAGGAACATAATGTAGTTTTTTCTATGTACAAATTCCACGCATTAATTTTGTGCTGACAAGTAGCCTGTCGTTCCTGTTATGATTTGATTTAATATACTCTTCTTGTTTGTAAACATGTGTCAATTTATCTTGGTAGACGTATAACTGTGATTCTCGAATTTCGTGTTAAAACATAATAAAACGTTGAGACTAATAGCTATTGTTTTATTAATACATAACACTGATCTACATGTAATCAATTAAAATGTTATATTTTATAAATTTTCGTGTATGGGGTTTAGTTTTATTGTCATAAACGTATGTTTTAGTAATTACTTAACTATATCCACACCAACAATATGAATAACAAAAAAGCATAATGTATTACATTCCCAGCATATGTTCTTAAATAGTATATATACTATATAATAGACCTTTTCACGATAATTTTGTTCGGCAAAATAGTCATACCGATTCCTGAAAAATTACGTCATGAACCAGCTGGTTACTTTTGACGACGGTTATGTTTTTGCGAGAATCTATTATTTTGCCGTCCAAGTTACAGGATGGCTGTTATCGCGAAAAGATCAATTGCTCCTAAATTGACCTATCACCAAGTGTCTGACACATGGACGTAAATGTCCTTCGATTGTCAAAATCACACAAGTGTTCGACGGGCCATTCAATTGTGACGTCATCATGGAAAAGTTTGCCAAAAGGTACCGTGTCGGGCATTTGGCGATAGGTCAGTTGAGGACGTCTTCTTAACAATGCAATTGATCACATTTCCCTTGATAAATGGAAACAGTTCATGAAAATAAAATGTATGAAAATTTCCATGAAGTTCTTTAAGAGCATCTGCATAATACATATTACATATTACATAATATAAAAATTACTATACATACTCATACACATCATCGAATGATCTTGCCAGAACTAGTAATAATAACAAAAGTTAGTGCAACAGTACCAAATAACAATTACTGTACATAACCATACACAACATCGAATAATTCTAGCCAGAACTAGTAATAATAACAAAAGTTAGTGCAACAGTACCAAATAACAATTACTGTACATAACCATACACAACAGTACCAAATAACAATTACTGTACATAACCATACACAACATCGAATAATTCTAGCCAGAACTAGTAATAATAACAAAAGTTAGTGCAACAGTACCAAATAACAATTACTGTACATAACCATACACAACATCGAATAATTCTAGCCAGAACTAGTAATAATAACAAAAGTTAGTAGTGCCAAATAACAATTACCGTACTTTAATCTTACAAAACATGGAATTAGCTAACCAGAACTTGTGCACATGGTAATAACGACAGTAACCAAATAACAATTACCGTACTTTAATCGTACAAAACATGGAATTAGCTAACCAGAACTTGTGCACATGACAATAACGTCAGTACCAAATATAACAATTACTGTATTTTAATCGTACAAAACATGGAATTAGCTAACCAGAACTTGTGCACATGACAATAACGTCAGTACCAAATAACAATTACTGTACTTTAATCGTACATAACATGGAATGAACCAAAACTTGATCACCCGACAATAACTAGAACTAGTGACAATAACAAAAGTTAGTGCAACAGTACCAAATAACAATTACTGTACATAACCATACACAACATCGAATAATTCTAGCCAGAACTAGTAATAATAACAAAAGTTAGTGCAACAGTACAATTACAGTACCAAATAACAATTACTGTACATAACCATACACAACATCGAATAATTCTAGCCAGAACTAGTAATAATAACAAAAGTTAGTGCAACAGTACCAAATAACAATTACTGTACATAACCATACACAACATCGAATAATTCTAGCCAGAACTAGTAATAATAACAAAAGTTAGTGCAACAGTACCAAATAACAATTACTGTACATAACCATACACAACATCGAATAATTCTAGCCAGAACTAGTAATAATAACAAAAGTTAGTGCAACAGTACCAAATAACAATTACTGTACATAACCATACACAACATCGAATAATTCTAGCCAGAACTAGTAATAATAACAAAAGTTAGTGCAACAGTGCCAAATAACAATTACCGTACTTTAATCTTACAAAACATGGAATTAGCTAACCAGAACTTGTGCACATGGTAATAACGACAGTACCAAATAACAATTACCGTACTTTAATCGTACAAAACATGGAATTAGCTAACCAGAACTTGTGCACATGACAATAACGTCAGTACCAAATAACAATTACTGTATTTTAATCGTACAAAACATGGAATTAGCTAACCAGAACTTGTGCACATGACAATAACGTCAGTACCAAATAACAATTACTGTACTTTAATCGTACATAACATGGAATGAACCAAAACTTGATCACCCGACAATAACGATAGTACGACAGTACCAAATACTGTAGATTACTTTTATTTCGCGTATACCACATTTCGCGATAACACATCTTCCTTTGTCTTTTCGCGAATATCTGAATTCGCGTTTATAAACTAGAAAAAAAGATTTAATTTCGCGTCCTCTACAAATGTAACGTGTCGATTATATTATGAGAGCAAACGCGAGATTTTTAGTTAGAATTATGTCCCATCGATGTTTGCATTGTTTCATGTCCCTTCGATGTTTGCATTGTTTTATTTTTGTGGATAACAAAAATGGGGAGGGGCTAATGGAGGATTAAAAAAGGTACGCTGTAGAAGCAACATGCACGCCTGTATACATCATGTTCGCGAAAATTATGCAATAATTGTGTCCCGTTTGATGTGTCTCGCGAACTAACGCAAAATTAAATTCACGCGAAATATAAGTAATCTACATTAACAACTGACTGTACATAATCATGAATCATAAACATGAAATGAGCTAACCAGAACTTGATAACGTGACAATAAAGAACCTGAGTACGAGAGTACCAAATAACAATTGACAGTACTGTTATCATAACAAAAAAAAAAAACAACAACTAGAAAATTTAACTATATTAGAACAATCAATGTAGATACAATGTAAGTAATAATTCTTAAAATAACAGTATACTAGTATAATACAACCGCCCACATACAGTATCATTTAATACGTTATGTCGTTCAGTTTTCAAAACGTGCATGAACAAAATGAAATGGTTTGTTTTATTGTGTCTTCCATACTCCATTTTTAAAAATAATTTGTCGCGAAGAAAGACCATATAGCTCGCCTGTTTTATGCTTGTTATAATTTGGGTCAAGTTAGGCCATAAAAACCAGCATCCCACTGCACTGTTGAGTAATGACCCTAGACAATGTACATGTGACGTTTCATGACTGTAGCTGTAGTACTTTGCCCCAAATGGACTGAAACAAAAAGTTTAACACAGAATAAAGGACGATGATGACGACAACGCCGAAGCAGTGACAGCAATAGCTCTTCTATTCTTCGAACAGGCGATTTAAAACGTCACTTTAAAATGTCTTCAATTCATCTTTCCTCTCAATGTAAATCTCCAACACTCGGCTAGACGTTTGTTACCAGTCTTAAATACATATTCTCTTGAAGCGGTCTTCATGACTATTGCATCAATGCCTGAAATAAAAATAAGTCAATGAATAGAATGGTATTATCCATAGTAGTAAATGTTATGTACAACTATTGTGTTTGATTGAATAACTACTATTCAGAATTATCAAAAAAGATATTTATGCAAACATGTATACGATTGCTTTAAATACTGGTGCAAAAAGAGAAAAGTAATTTAACGTAATCTATTCATACTACATATGCAACTATTTTCACATGTTATGCTATGACGATATTAAATTCTGGTATAAGTAAGCATTCTTGACCCTAATGGAATATGCGGGAAGGCATGTAGTGTATATTCACAAAGACATCTCATTTTCAATTTCTGTCAGTGCTTCAAAATCCGGCCATACTGCCTTTAGTGGTTTCTTGTTAAATTATAATGAAATAGTACCAGTGGATATCCCAAACTCAAAGTCCATCTAAATACGACAAACGTTCAAGAACGTATTCCTGGGTGAGTCGTTTGGCTCTCAAAATAGAACATTCATAAGATAAGCATGCTCTGTTATAACGTATAAGTTAAGAAATGAAAACGCTATAGGCAGAAGAAGACCAGATATTACTGCTCAGTAACGTGAAATTCGTGATAAGGAAATTGAAATCGTCACCTGAGATGAGATACATTCACTTCCCATGCCGCCGAGCGCTTGCCTTTTCAAAAGTCTTAGGTAGGATTCAATACTGGGAATCGAACCTAAAGCTATCCGATTGCGAGTCGAACGCTCCAACACTAAACAACTGCTGGTGGTTGTACCATGTGTATCATGGTTCCCACTAAATAGAAACGCCAGGGATATTGAATTACACTGGCTTTTGAGAGGTCCCCCATTCGCAAGATATAATACACGTACAAACATGGTTCCCACTAAATAGAAACGCCAGGGATATTGAATTACACTGGTTTTTGAGAGGTCACCCATTCGCAAGATATAATACACGTACAATTATTCAAATTAATTTCTAAAAGATTTTATATCTTTATATTTAATAAAGATTGTGTATTCCGTATTCTTTGTTCATGGTTTGTTTCAGCACGTAAAAGCATTGTTTTTTAAAACAATTCACCAGCTGTTTCTTAAGGAAATGCAAGAAAAACATGAAACTTGAAATATTATTGCAATGTATATTTGTCGGCAGCATTCCAATGGGTACTAATTGTGCACCTCTCTTGGCTGACATAGTTTTGTATTCATATGTAGCGGATTTTATAAAGTCGCTGCTCTCCAAAGGAAACAAACAGTTAGCATCTCGGTTCAATTTTACTAACAGGTATATCGACGATGTTCTGTCCATAAATAATTCAGAAATTCAGAATTACCTCTGAAGATGTATCCTGTTGACCTAGAGACGACAGAGAGCAACACATATGCTTCTTACCTAGATTTACTCCTGTCGATTGGAAAAGACGGTCAACTTCACACATCCCTTTATGACAAACGAGATTATTTCAATTTCCATATCACAAACTTCCCGTTCCTAAGTAGTAATATTCCATCTTCTCCTGCCTATGGCGTTTTCATTTCACAACTTATACGTTGTGCCAGGGCATGCTCTTCTTATGGATATTTTATTCTGAGAACTAAACGACTAGCCAATAAACTACTTACACAAGGTTACGTTGTTGAACGCTTGGAGTCGTCGTTTAAAAGTTTTATGGTCGATACGGGGATCTTGTTAGACATTATGAAGTCCCCCTCTCAGAGATATTAGATAGTATTCTGGATGACGGCCACAGACAGTGACTCCGTTTCACCAATCACGCTTATCACCGAACTTGACCTCATCACCAAATTTGACTTTTTTACCGAATTTGACCAGTTCATCGACTAGAAAGGTTTCCATGGAACATTTGCGACGGGTGTGGCATGCCAGCAGAAGACGCCGACTCCTTCTGAACACCTAGTCTTATCCCGTTTGGGATACGTAATTGTTCTTCATGTTGAGACCATTTGCACATCTAATTCGTCACGTTATAATAAACTTGAGTGTTTGATTATTGATTGGTACTACTTCAATTTTACTTATAATCCCGACCTTAAGGACAACTTACCGTTGATCTCAGTAACCTCCAAGTTGTCTATATCAGAAAATGATACAGATTTGTTCAGACATTTGGAATTGGATCCCCATTTGATGCAGTATTCTGTTTTTCCGTCTGTTATAGAACTTCCCAAGGCGAGCTGGACAGGATGTTCCCAACCACCTAATGTCTGCTTCATGAATTGGCCTGCATTTTAGAGAGAGAAGAATGTGTTGACTAGATGATACATGAATATTTCAATCCTCTCTTACATTTATTTCGTATCGATATTATCCTAAGCGTACTGTAGGTCACTTCTATTTCGCGACCGAGACCTTTATTTTGCGTATTCACCTTTCCAGATATATTCGCGAATTCATGATTTCGCTATAAGAAAGCTATAACGACTATTAAGAAGTAAGCGAGTTACCAGTGGTAATATCGAGTATGTATATAATAATATACATCACTAACAGTATACATTTGTTGCTTATTTGATTTACGATGAACTTTCTCAGTCTAGAAGTGCTGGGCATCATGTACTACTTTTGTAAGAAATACGAAATACTTTCAAAAGACATACAGTAGTGTAGGTTATTGCTGCATAGCTTTAAAAAATATATTGTTTACAAGTACTCGCTAGATATTATCAATGCATTCATTTCTGTAAGTAAATTCTGGTATCACGTGATATGGGGACAATACCAACATAACAGTTATCCTTTTATACATAAAATGTATTCTCTATATCGGAGGCACGCACGTACATAACTTGAAGTGTCCATTTTGATTTTGTATTTGCATGATACACCAGAACCTTTAACAGGGTAATATCTGATGAGACATGTAAGCCTATAAGGTACTTACCTCTTCTCTGTAGTTGAACAAACGTCTCTGACAGAGCATTGTTCTTCATTTGTCCATATTTATCATTGCTGACATCACCATTATTTGCGCAAACATCATGCATCAGCATCGTATCAACCGAGATCAGGTCACCTAGCGTAATATCCGGGTGTTGTAAAAATCTCTCAATCATCATGTTTGTAAAAAGAAGCATCTCATTGGCCCGGTTAGTGTCAATCATCAGAGTGCTGTGTCCTAGTTCCAATTTGATCTTGTTGTTCGACATTTCATTCCAGACATAAAAAATGGTTTCATTGTAATAGTTTCCAACTTGCATTTTCTTGACTTTCATTGACATTCGTTTATCTTTCGTCATGATTTTGGATGCTTCCGAAGTTTCCTCCATTACAATTTGATGTCGGAATATGCTAGATGCTTCAATATCGTTGATCAAATTCAAGATATCTAAGTAGGGATAATGACCTCGTCGCCAGCACTCTGCAATCATACTGGAATTTCGTTGCAAAATGGATGCAACAAGCTCTTTTTCGTTTTCAAGAAAAAGAAATAATGGCATCCTATTGGTGAACCTATTTACTTCATTCGTCATCTCCGAGAAATGAGTACGAAGATTCATTGTTGTCATAATTGATATTACGGACTGCTTCAGCTCCGCATGTAAGCACATTTGGAAAAATGTCGTCATGAAATGGAACAACGAACAAGAATTTTTTTCCAGACAAGTTCTTAGCTTTTTGACAACATCTTTAGTCAACTCAATGCTTGTAAAATTAAAATAATCTGGATGAGTTTTCAAGTCAGTTGATGTTGTAAGAGACATCGGCATTAATTTAGAGGGTATCACTTGCTTCCAAAATCCTCGAAGGTTGTCACTTTCTTTCATCATTCGTTTTTCTACCAGAACTGCTACGTCAAGTTTTGTATCTGCTGACTCTTCTTTTACATCACTACCTTTGAAATTGGGTTGAAGATCTCCCATAATCATCCAAATAGATGCCAGATCCATTGCAAGATGATTAAAGACAAAACGAATGATGCATCGTTTTCCTTGCTTGGCAAAGAGGGTTCTCATTGGAAGATCTTTAGATGGATCAAATAGATACGCCTCTGTATTAGGAGGGTGTCTACTTTTGTGAAGCAAAGTTTTGAGAGGTACAATCCTAAAATCGATTTCAATTTCACTGTGTTCTAAACAGTGTCGCTTCACGCCGTACCTACATTCATTATGTCCTGGTATAAAAAGCGTTCGGAGAGGAGCATACTTATGATGGACATTTTTTAAAAGAGGCTTCCAGTATCCGGGTTTTGCAAAGAATTTTGGAACTTCTATATCGCCAAACATGTATAACGATGGGTCATATGGATTTCTTAAATACCCGTCGTAAGCCCTTTTTTCAAACGGCGTCATAGCATTAAATGTTGATTCATCAAATTCCTTCTGACGGATTTCAGTCACTTCTGCATGACCGTCTAGTAAGTTATTCAATGCAGTTTCTGCAAGTGATTTAATTGTTGTCTCATCTGAAAATAATGAGATTAATGGTATTTTGCAATTAACTGTCTCTTGTAGTGTATTTACAAAGGTCATTGCTAGCATTGAGTCAATTCCGAGTGCTGTAATTTGAGTTTCAGGTTTTAATAGTGATGGCTCAACAGCAAACACCTCACCTGCAATGTTTCGAATTATTTCAATCATCTTTTCCAAACCTTCTTCACGGGGTAGAGACAACATCTTATGAAGCATTGCACTTGAATCATAGGCAAGATCGGTTTTCTTTCCACCAATAACATCTTCCAAAAAGCCACGGAATCTATATCGGACTAATGCCATTGCAGCAGACTTTAAACCAGCTGCTATCTTTTTCCAGTCAAAGATTCCGTATGTAACCTGGCAACTGTTGTTCATTAGAATTTCTTCAAAGCAACGTCTAATAGCTTTAACATCCAACAATTCAAATCCTCTTTGCTTCAGTGCTGTTTCCACATTTGTATTTTCTTGAGCCATTCCTACTTTCAAAGGACCCCAATTTATACTTTGTCCTGGTAGACCTATTTGTCTTCTATAGTGAGCAAAACTGTCCATAAATGCATTTCCGGCACCGTAGTTGCTCTGCCCAGGATTTCCGAATACAGAGGTCATCGAAGAATGCATTACAAAATAATCTAAAAGAATGTCTTTAGAAACTTCATGCAAGTTCCATGTACCTAGTACCTTGGGCAGAAGCACTTTTTTGAGTTTTTCTGGGGTCATGGATATAAAAAGACAGTCGTCCAGAACCCCTGCTCCTTGAAAAATACCTTTGATGCAAAATGGCAATTTTGTCTCAATCTCTTTAAATGCGTCTCGCAATGAGTCAAGATTTGTTACATCTGCCTGAAGGGATGTAATGCAACAACCCGTATTATCAAATATTGTTCTGCATTCTTCTTGTCGCTCTTTTGAAGTACTTCGTCTAGAAAGACTTACAATGTAACCAGCACCTTTTTCTGCCAAATAGTTTGTAATTTCCCATCCCAAACCTGTCATGCCTCCTACAACAACGTATACTGCTTCTTTTCTGAAAAGTGTGTCCTCGAACATTCTAATTTTATTGTCTTCCGAATCTAAGGACAGGGTACAACATGACAAAAAGTTTGTACATGGAAGTGGATATTCGAGCTTTTCTTCTATCCCAGACGATATGCACTTAGATTTCTTTAACCATTTAATCACTCCTGGTATTATTTGAGGCAAACGATTTCGGCATAGAACATCATGTATCTCGATCGATGTAACAGATACATTAGGGTGATTTGCACGAATAAATCTGACGGTTTCCAAGGGAACGAAATACCTTAAGGATTGAACGTACTCAATATTTGGAAACAGCGACACTATATGATTGGTTACTTGAATATCACATCGTGTGAGTGGTATGATGACGGTATGGTTGTTGTTTTCAGGCCCACGGTCACCTACTGTCGATATTTCACAAGAATAACCTCTCACAGATTGTATCATATCTTTCAGAAGGTTAGCCATGAGTTCAGTTTGCTTGTCTGCGATGATACAATATACTTTCCGGTCTGGAAGCCGCTTCATGATATCCCAAAGAAGTGCCGATGTTCTCATTAAACCTGGGGTGTAACTGGGTATGTCTTTGATGTTGCAAATGCAAGATTTTGGAACTTTAACTACACTCTGAATTTTGACTGGATAGCAAGCTACAAAAGAATTGTCAGATTTCTTGTGTTGTTCCTGATTTGAACTATACTTTTTACCAATTATCTCGAAAGACAAAACTCCATATCCCTTTTTTCTATCCATTGGCCACAAATTGGTACTATCAAATGCCCCTTCTTCGGTGAGTGGATATAATCGATGGTCGTGTATACAGGCTCTCTCCAGTCGTAAAGGAATGGAATCGTTGGTATTTTCTAATGGAAGTGTGTTTTGTAAGGAGTAGAATATACCCTTTAATGAATCAGGCATATGACTTCTCAGATTTACCAAAGAATTGTCATCGCGATTGCTCAGTCTGTAGTCGGATAGTCTGTCGTCGATGGCTTGCAGTTTCAATTCATTCTGATAAATTTTTCCATCACAAATAATCAACTCTGGTGTAATTAATGTTTTACAATGGAGTTTGATAATGTCTTTCAATATATCAACACATACATTGATATTTGGTTGAGTATCTACTAAATGTAATCTAAAGTCACTTTCTCTAAGGATAGATCTAATCAATCCCCACATTTCTGATGCCATCAGGTTGGACTCATGGTCACGTGGCTCGGTGTTGATATGTTGAGTGTTTTGTGTAACAATATAAATTGGTATGGTCAGTGAAAATTTTGACATATGTTGTAGGAGTGATATGAGAAAACTGGTATTGCCAATCAATTTTTCTAGAAGATACTCTCCGTTTGGTATGTCATCCACATGCATTCGTCCGTGTCCATATATTATACAATCAATATCCGCACTTCCGTCCGTTAGATCGTCCATAACACTGAACTCATCACATCTCTTGAAAGAAAATGACATATCATCGTCTGCTAGATACTCTTCATAGGTCGACAGCGTTTCTTTATCTGGTGACAAGACAAGAATGTTTTGAACTTTTTCACCTATAGGGGTTGGAAGCTGTACTTCACTCCAGACCAGATGATGTGCCATTGATTTGTTATCGTCTTCCGAATCTCTAAATGAACGTATGACAAAGTCTCTGATTTCTGCAATGACTGTTCCGTCTCGTTTCAGAAGTAATCCATTGTAATGTATCTCGTGTGGTAAATTAGATAAAAGAGTCATATAAGCAAGCATATCTCTCTCGATAGGTCTCTTCAAAGTGAGGTGACCAATCCCACCTGGTAACAAAGTTTTTCCAGAATTATCGCCACTTTGTAAAACTCCAGGAGTTTGTAGCAATCCATCCAAAACGGCTGGATGAAGATTTGTTTTTCCGATGTCTTGAAGAAGTAAATCTGACAACTGCATGTTTATCAGGCACTCTCTATCACTTTTCAATCCATTTTTTAAAATCTGAAGGTCTTGTCCATATGAGAATCCTAGATTCTTCAGAGTCTGATATGTTTTCTCAGCAGTATGTGGTAGTTCACAACGTTCTCTCACCTTGTGCAAGTCTACAGAGGCTGGTCCATCGTCTTCAACAATTTCTTTAGCTGTACCTTTAGCTATCACATCTGAACCCCTCTGAATCAGAAAGGAACACATATTTTCCTTTGCATTTTCTATTTTTACCTCCAACTGGCATGGTTTCCCCGCCGACAGACTTAATGGAAGGCAAAATTCCACCGAGACATCAATTTCATGAGCGGCTTTACCAAACATTTGTTTACCTACTTCTAGACCTATCTCCCCATAAAAGGCTCCTGGTACTAATATTGTATTAGACACCAAATGTTCATACACATATGGTGTTGTAGAAGGACTAATATTTATCTTAAATTGACATTTGTCATCGTATACTCTCTGTATAAATGTATGTGCTGAAGTCGTACTGGACAGACCTTGATTCACGAGCTTTGTAGAATCTGCTTCGAACAGACTCTTTACCCGATTTGGTATATATTTCGGTAAATCACAGAGTTTGATTTCACACCTACAGCTAGAGATCTGTTCCATCGAGGGATTTAAACCACATCTGAAACCTTCCCCTAATGATGTCATCATCAAAGTGGTATCCGAGTTTTGTTTCATGGATGGAATGCAGATCGCATCCTCAGCTGGATAAATGTTTCTGATGTGTGCTTTGAGAACAGGTTTTGGACCAATATCAATGAATATGTTGAAAGTGTTTGAAGATCCTGCATTCTTTATAGCTGTTTGGAATAAAACTGGTTTACAGACATTATCTCGCCAGTACGATGCAGTGACAAAATCACCTGGTTTGCTTTCTTCACCAGTAACTGTGGAAAACAATCTGACGCTTGGTGTATTGCCAGACAGACTTTGTAATGCGATGGCTAATGATTTACTTGCTTCTTTGACGTGGTGACTATGGTATGCACATTGCACATTTAAATCTCGTATAAAAGCCTGTTCATCTTTTTCTTGAATATTTCTCTTGAATTCCTCGAGAGCATCGGCGTCCCCAGACAATGTAGACGATTTTGAAGAATTGTAAACCGCAATGTTCAGTCTATTTTCATAATCCCGACAAATGTCTTCCACCAAAATTGTATCACTGTTACCAATAACACACATTCTACCACCAGTTTCCTTGGCTAAAATCGCAGATCTATGATAGATTACCTTCACTGCATCTTCAAGAGATAATGCCCCGGCAATATAAGCTGCTGCAACCTCGCCTACCGACTGACCAACAACAGCATTTGGATTTATCCCCCAATGTTTCCACAATGCAGCAATACCAATCTGGCACGTAAATATGGACAGATGGCCAATTAAAGGGTCCGATAAATCGGCCCTCTCTTTTAGTTTCTGGTAAATTGACCATTTAGTCATTTGGGTCAGTATTGCATCCACCTCCCGAACAGCTGTGTCCACAACTTCATGTTGTTCCATCAAATCGCAACACATACCTGTCCATGTAGTTCCTACGCCACAACAAACAAAAACTACATGTGGAGCCGTTAACCCAGGTGGTCTTACCGATAGCACCGTATCCATCTGTTCCTCACATTGTTTCAATAGCTCCTCGATATCATCTACAACGAATGCCATTCTATAACAGAAATGATCTCGACGAAGTGTACTGGTGTAGGCAATGCTCTCTAAAGAGCTATCATAATTTCCCGATTTCAGTTGTTCAACAAAATGTTCCAAACTATTTTTTAATGCAACTGCATCTTGTGCAGACAAAACCACCAGCTTTGGTCCAGAAATATCGACACTGCTTGTATTTTGCGAGATTTCCTTTTTGATAACATCAGTGTATTCTTTCACAATTGCATGACTATTAGTTCCACCAAAGCCAAATGAATTGACGCAACCCATTCTTGCAACGCCATCACCCGTTTTCCAATCTGATACCATTGTTGCAACCTCCATTTTATGACTTGGAAAATCAATTTGTGGATTTGAATTTTCAAAATGAAGAGTGGGTACAAATTTTCCGTTTTTCATCATCAGTAAAAGTTTGATTAATCCAGCAACTCCTGCAGCAGACTCAAGATGACCGATGTTAGTCTTGACGGATCCTATCTTTACTGGATTAAAGTCGCTGTCGTTCAAATCATGATACTGACTGAAATAGTTTCCTAGGCTATTGGCCTCTATTGGATCTCCTACAGGGGTTCCAGTTCCTGAAATTGATGTAAACAGGTAAATAACCACAGCGTTTTAGTTACATACAGTTGAAGTATTCTGAAAATAATTATATACGATGTCTAACAATTAATTGAAAAAAGAAATATACACTACATATATGTAATATTTAATGGCATGGTATTACATAAGACGATATATCGTCTTGAGCACTATAACTTTGGTATTATGTCTATAATATTGATACGGTATTTGTTGGAAGGGTCTCCTTAAACTTCAAAGGAGGTATTAGGTATCATGGAGGAGGAGTCCTCCAATGCGGACCGGTCACACGTGCCGTGAGCCATGGTTAAATCCAATTAGCTATGAAACATTGATAAAATAAGAGTCCTCTGTTTTATATTTCTGTGTAGTGACATCTAATTGGATACAGTAGGCATGTACAATTCTTAACATCATCTTAAACTAACATCTATAACATAAATATCCTAAGTATTTTACCATGCGCTTCTATGTACTGTATCAGTTTTGGAGGAACATCAAAGTCTTTATAAACTTTCTGAAGTAATGCTGTTTGTTGACGTCCAGACGGAGCTGTCATTGGTGTCATTGTCCTACCATCTTGGTTACAGCCTGTTGCTAATACTGCCCAAATTTTGTTACCATCTTTCTTTGCCTGCAACATTTAAAACAAGCTATACAAACATGATTTTCATCAATTATTACTTTTATCGAGTATAATGTATTTGATTAATACTACATCAAAGAAAATATTTTCATTTTCCTCTGAATGGCCTCCATAGTATTAACAGCAGCAAGCTTTAAATCACTCATCTTAGGCAAGTACGGGTTTGAACCTCACCGTGACCTATGCTGAATCCGTTAGAACGTTTGCCAGCTTATTGTCTTTTCCAACATAATACTATAGGGCTTTTCTCTTCCAGCATTAAAACTGACCACCAGCGTATATTTGAAAAACTGTTTAGTGTGGCGAAAAGTATCATTCAAACCAAGGTTATTAATTACCCTGAACATAAATGCTGCATCTAAATATATTTGTAGCATATTATTACCAACGATACAACGGTAAGTTCTATTGGTTTACATTTGAACTTGTCTTTATATAAAATATATTCATACTATCATATTTTAGCACTTTCCGTCATATTACTTACGTGATCATTGCCACGTGATCCCTTTTTAGGCATATACTCGAAAAGCAGTACATGAATTGAAGACAACAAGGGACAACAAGGGATCCGCAATAGAACAAATAGAGGCAGCATTTTGCTTCTTTCTGTCACAACTCTGAATTTTTAAAATTGGCTATTGCAGTGATAACAAGATGAAACTTTGGAGTGTTTTTGTTTTTAAATATTTCGTAAAAATGTCGTCGTGTGGCAACATTATCCATACAATATTAAATATAATCATATTCTGGTGCCCCAATTTATTATGTTTTAAAATACAGTAAATCGCTAAATTCAATTTACCTTTTTTGGAAATAAAATAGGATGTTTACGAACAACGCTTTTCTGGGCAAGTCAACGGAGGAGTCCGTTCACGTGCAGAAGTGTTTTATCAGTATTTTCAATCCAGTGTCTATGGAGATTTATGAGTGTTGAGATCTATACACCCGATAAAAATAATAGTTCCGATGAGAATCAACAATAACAAGGGTCGCTGCAGTTGCCGCTATTCGCGGTCAGAAATTGATAAAGGCTTTCACTAACTAGGATCTCTACGAATATGACCTTCTTTAAATAAAATAACTATTTTATTGATAATATTATAATTTCTTTGATGTATACTCCAGAAAACCACTTTGAGGGTTTGCTGGGACACGTAGTAGATTATTGTAAACACCATGTCACCAATACCGTGTGTTTAAACACTCTGTATGGAAAGGTACTACCTCCAAGAATATCCGTATATCTTTACCATGATTGATAAAGTATGTGTTAAACAAACTTTAAGACTGATGAAAATTTTCTTCAATTTTGATCAATTCTGTCAATTTCATTTGTACCTGTCCGAGGGTCTTTAACACTACTACTCCACATCCTTCTCCCCGAGCGTACCCGTCTGCTTTATCGGAAAACGCCTGACTTTGACCAGTGGGAGAAACCATACGTGCTTTTGAGAGTGGAATGAACATGTGTGGATATAAGATATTGTTGACACCTCCACATATAGCCATGTTGCAATCTCCTTTAATCAGATGAAAAACATTTATAATCAGACTGAAATCTTCAGAAATGAATGTCAACAGTATGAAATCTGCAACATTTTGTCGCTTAGCATACTTCCTCTTCTGACTAAGCCTTCAGTAAAAACTGCATGCAATGTATGTGTTACAAACCCGGGATTTTTGTAAAACTGTAGGAGGAAAAAAAGCTTAAATTTAATAGACTTCTGAAACAGCATAATAAAGATCAGACAATTACTAGCAATGCATATTGATATTCACCATATATATTTGTCCCCTGTCCGTGTATTTACTTGCCTCTTGTCTTTCATATTCTTCTATGATGTTTCAATGACACACGTTACGAATTCAATTTTGGTGCAATAAATTTTGGTTTAGTATGGACAGAGATATGCTGGCAAAACACATTTGAAAACATTCTTTTATTTATCCGTTATTATTGTCGGTTTACATTCCATCAAGAATTTCCCCTTATATGGCAAAGTCACCCGCTATACCTGATTGCCACAAATTTCGGCCAGACTCCAATCCGTGAGGGATGTTTACATATCACGCCCACCGTCACAAGGTGCCTATCATGTTCTAAAAAAATATATCTATCTATTACGAAATTTCAAGTTAAGATGTATATTAACTTAAATTTGACCGTAAATGTCTTACCACTCTTCAACGCTTGTGACGCCACGTGAATAGCGACTAGAGAAGACGAGCATGCTGTATCTATAGACATGGCTGGACCCAACAAATTGTAAACATAAGACACACGTGCTGCCACTATGCTTGGTGCAGTTCCTGTTAACGTATAGTTGTTCATCACCGTCAAATCATCACTGGATGAACCTTTGTAATCATCGTTCATCACACCTACAATTTCATTGCATAAACATGTAAACCACTACAGTAGACTGGTGAACTTTGTTTTAGAATACCAAAAGAAAAAAGTGCAAAACTTGTCATTTCAATATTTCATTTATATAGAGAGGGAATATGACTAAAGCATATGAAAATTACTTCTTCCTGTTCATAATTTGTTCTGAATTTGTCACTAGATGGCGTATCTTTGGTTTCCGTGAAAGATGGATATTAGTGTATTTCCATAGCTCAGACTGTATTTCTATTGATACTTTATTTTGCCATATGCTTATTCGTTTTGTTATAATTTTTTAAAGAATCATTTTGCAGATCAGGGCTGGTTTTTCGATTTATTTTTCAAAGATTTTAGGTTTAACGTTGTGCTTCATCAGTCTGTTGTCATAATTTTAATGTTGCACATTATACGTTTTCTAGTAACAACTAATGAATTATCTTGTTATAAAGTACAGGTGTATAAATAAAAAATTGTGTGAACATGAATGTGTTTTTCGAATCATTCACTTTTATTAGCAAAGCGCTGTGAATTTGAAGTCTCCCGGGATACTAGAAGTTGTGTAGGTCAACGACACAAGGCGATATATCAAATTATATTAAATATCATTCCAGTTTATTTGGGGCACCACTTAAATGACACAACAACAACAACCAAACAATATTCAATACCTATGTATACTCCTGTGTCTGTACCATTGATGTCTTTTCGCGCTATGCCACCATCTTCAAGAGCCATTTGAACACAGTCCAGAACAAATCTTTGTTGGGGATCCATCCTTGCTGCTTCGACGTCACTGATCCCAAAATATTTGTTATCCCATTCATCGAAACTAAAGCAATACAACATTAATAAGGTTGGAATCATTTATTGATGGGATGGGAAAAAATAAATGTTACATAAAAGCCACAGCAACAAAGTAAAAGTAAAAACAAATAAATAATTATTAGATAAATGGACGAAATGATAAATCAGACTACTAAACGGAAATAAACAGACCAGTGCGAAACATCAAAAAGTTTCGGTAGAATATCTAAAAGCATACATTACTGACACAACACAAAGGAATATCAAATACTGGTACAGCCACGAATTATATACATGTATATATTGGTCTCTTTGATATACAAGTTAGTACTCAAAACTCACTCAGTGATGAAACCTGCTCTCCTGACATAGGTTTTGCCTGGCACGGAGTAATCTGCATCATAAAACTTGTCGACATTCCATCTGTTCGGCGGAATTTCAATGACATGGTTTTCTCCATTCACAAGTACTTTCCAAAATTCATCGCAGTCCTTTGCGCCAGGAAACTTGCCACCGATGCCTACAATGGCTATGGCGTCGTCACGGTCCATTTAGCTGAAAATATTAAAGATATAGTGTAGCAATCTCGAAATATGAATTAGTACAGTATGAAATAGTAGTATTATGTCACAACAATTTATATTCTTCTATGTTTTTCAAATTCCTGTGGATAATTTTGAACACTTTTAATTATATTTAATTTCATTCAACCATTACATACTGGTGTTAACAGCAAAAAACATGCGTTTTTACTGATATAACTTGAGTAGCCATAAACTATTCTCAGACAAATATTTTACTCAACTTCAAGATTTTATTTTTGGGAATTTTTTTAACTTTGGTGAAGTTGTGTACCATAAAGAAATTCTTAGAAATATTGCGTTCTCAAGTGAAATAACATACCCAAGTACAGGGATAACACATTTTCACTAAATCAAATGTACAGGCTGATATTTGATATAAAAATACAAGAATAATAAATTTCATATTATCAAAATATAAATGAATATACAAACTTGATCTGAGAAAGCATGACCTGTTCAAAATAAGATTACATTAAGTTTACAATTTCAATTATTTCGCGAATTAAGTGGAAAAGTTTGCCAGTTTTCTTGCGGAAGGTCGGTGGCCTTTACCCGGGTAATCGGGGTTTCTCCTCCACCAATAAAAACTGGATGCCATCATATGACTGAAAGATTGTTGAGTATGGCGTAAAACAAAAAATCAAATCAAATCAAAATTCAATTATTTCGCTTCCTTAATATTTTCCCCCAACAACGGATTAATTTCCTATGGTTTGTACACTATTTAAAATCTGGAATGTACAAGGTCTTATTCTGTAGAATTTTAATGTATTTTTATATTAGTATATATTGGTCACATCAACAAGTGGAATTTTATTCATTCATTTTAAGATAGATTATATATAGTTCTTATGTCAATATGAAATAATAAAGACTCCCAAATCAACACGCGTAATGGGCAGTTGATTGTAGATATTGCTGTGCTTGTCACCGTGTGTTTATGTATGAAAAATAACTGATATTAATTATCTATTTAATTATTGTATGTAACCGCTTAAAACAAAAACATAAAACATAAAGGTAACTAGCGTTTAAACCATATAACTATTATTTTGAAACTGCGGAAACGCTAAGAAGTAATCTGTGCAATATTTATATAACATTTCTATGTAACGTTTAACGCCAAAAAATGCCAGGGTGTTTTTCATTGCGAACATTGAAAATTATCTTTTCTCTGTAAAAAGACTGCTATGAAATTCACGACCAATATTTTAGTACTTTAATTTAAAAATGCTCTGACAACGGAAATTTGCCCGCAGACCACCAGTAGAGCAATTATGGACTGTTGTGAACGAGGTTCAGGTTTGTGTGACATGTCATGTGTTTCTGTACACGAATGTCACCCAACAAGCATAATCTAATCGAAAGCCGCGACGTCTATGACCCTTTGATATTTGTTGTACGTTGGGCGGAGATGATGTTGGCATTTACATTGTAGTGGTTTGGGCCTTGACAATAATGAACTGTCTTGAGTTCGATAGCAACTGTTGAGACTTCTGTGTGACACAGTATTTGTTCCTTACTTATATTCAATTGGGATTTTACTGTGGACTCACGGCGGGTGTGACCGGTCAACATGCTTACTCTTCCATGACACCCAATCCCACCTTTTGATTTCCAGAGCTCCATGTTTGTACAAGATGCTACCAGATGTGTATCTTTATTCTGGGCATCCTAAAGATTTATATTTTGGTATTTGTATCAAACAAAAAATCTAGTTTGTTTTTCGATTGTATATATTTGTGCCGTGAACTTTTATACTTAGAAGTGTAGTGTCTGCAAGATTTATATTCATCAAAATCCATAGGCGTATTATTGAAATATGCAATACTTGATGTAACAATTACTTCATTCATTGAATAATTTTTGAAAATTGCATATTATCGTTCTCCGTAACTGTTCAATTTTATTTATTTATTCTTTGAATAATATTTATAATTATGAATGTCATCGTCGGACAAAGATATCAATGTTCGCGCGTCAAAATGCCACAGGCGAGACAAAACATTATTTGTTAGGAATATTTCTATAAATGTCGCGTGACAATAATGTAGTGTTAATATGTAAACATATCATTTTATGACCACATTTCACATAAACTTCAGTAGGTACGAATGTCCGATCACAGACTGAGCACGACGGCATGTCATCACACTTCTATCAAAAAAAGGTGCAAGGGAAGTAAAATGGCATATATCCAAAAAGTCAGCCTAGGTTCGAGGGAAATTATGGAAACACTTCAAACATTTCAATTAACTAATGTCCGAAAATATGACACTTCATGTCCAGAGGTAAACGTGACGATGTTGTAGTTCCCTCGATTCTTAACACCTCTAAGTGTTGAAGGCGCGTGTACCAGATACCGTGTCGCACTGTCACGAACAAGATGTAGTAACTCTCAAACATAATTTGGATCTACATTAACAACTACACGCCAGGTTTATTATCACAACACCTCATTGCTATTTTACAAATGGCCATTAGGACTGTTATTTATTGGTGTTGTTTGTGACAATACACTAATGTATAATTAACATGCTTGGTAAACTCATATTCTGTACTTCTATTAATAGCAAGAAGATACAACTCTTGTTTAAATGAATCTGTTTTCATGTTTATTGTGAAACAAGAAAAATGACTAACCGTGAATAATTTATACGTTCTGTATGTTGGATCATTTGTTGTCCTAAAAAGGTAAAAAAATGGCCATAATCAACATCCAACAATAATGCAGTATCTATTTTTAGATATATGGTGACTGATGAATAATACAAGCATGATAGTTTAGGCAAATTGAAAACACAGATTATTTTGATCACTTCCATCTTTATTCAGTGTCATTGTACTAAAAAACAAGTTATTATTTACTGATCTTTTTTCGAAGGATGAAGCTGTATGTTTCAAATACGAAACGTAAAAATATCGTTTCACTACCTTTTGCATTAAATCGGTATTGGCATTATCAAATCCAATTGATAAATCATTAACTAATTTTTAAAGTCATTTTGGTCATTGATAAAGGTAAGGGTAAGCGTGAGCCACCTGTGACTGTTTTACAAAACTCGACAGGGTATCAGCGATTTTCATGTCAGAAATGAAGTTTCACCGCGATAATAAGAAATACAGTAAATAATATTAGTTTGAAGTTGTAAGGTCATCAGATGAAATATTGGTCATAAAATATCAAGAATGATATATATATGGTCAAGGTCACAGATCAAATCAAAGTATTCAATAAAAATATAAATCACCATTGTGCCTTTTTTAACTCTCGATAAAACAAAATGATTTTGATATGATAGATGTCGATCTTGATGAGTTGTATAAAATCGAGTTCAGAATAATTGCGTAATGATTAAGGTCATAGCTTCATTTGAAATGATACTAAGATATTCATAAATAGTCTCAAGTTTTAGGTTTTCAAAAGAGGTCATAACAAATGTTTATACTCAATGCCATGGTTCCTGTCAATAAGACAGTTGAGCTGTTTATATTGAAAAGTGGTGTCATACTAGGCGAAATAATAAACCGAAATATTTTGCCAAATCATCTAAGAGTATGCACTGTAAAAAGATCAATATCTTAGCTTTTGAGAAGTTCAGAATTTCAATCGTGCTATCTGAGCGAAAAAGGACTTAATTATATACTATAATTCTTTAAAAACTTGTTATTGTTAAATATATGTAGAAATTATACCGAAGAATATATACACAAATCAATCAAATAAAACATCATGGGGGTATCTTCAACTGAATTTGTTGATTTAAAAAGCAAAAAAAAAGAAATATATTTCATGTACATGATAGTGATATTAATTATAAATATTAAGGGGTAAATATATGATTTTATATAGGCTGTTTCAATGTCTTGGATAAAGGGTCAAGGTCACATTCAGATTAAGTTGAAAACTTTAGTTTAAATTGCTCTATAAAATTGTAGTGAACACAATCATATCATTATTATTATTATCATTATTATTATTATTATTATTATTATTATTATTATTATTATTATTATTACTTCATAATTGTTATGTAAATTTTATTGCTGTCTTAATATTTATAATGATATATGTTTGTACCAGTTTTAGAAGAACGCATTTTCGGTACACGTGGCCCCGATTTGTGTAACCTTTCGTCAATATATTTGTACGAGATATACAGTTTGTATATGTCATATTTGATGGGATAGCTAAATTAATTAGTATACATATTTATCATGACAACTGTCATTGGCACGTGGCCATTATCAACAGTTATGATTGATTTTGTCGCATAGATGGACATAACTGTCAGTCGGCATGCTACACTTAAAGAACCACACATATAATATGATAATACTTTTTTTTTAATGGACGCCGATGTTGTCAAAGATCCTTAATTGTAGTTGGTCTAGTACTTCTAGAATGTTAATCTATTTATTTGAAAACTGGTTAATCATTTTATATTTCACTAAAATAGAAAATTGATGTGCAGACAAAATGATACACGTAAGAATTTATTATTTATTTTGGCAAACTAGAGGAACGAAAAGCCAGATATTATCTTATTACTTGAATATGAATATTCATGCTGAAACACAAAAATCGTGGTAACTATTTTAAAATAACAAGTGAAAAATGTTGAATTTATTTCATAGAAAAATATTATAAGTATATACTGTTTGTGGCAAATGGAACAATAAATTGTGCTTAAGACGTGAAGCATAAGAAGAATATGATGCGCTTCCGGCATGAGACAGGAAGAATAAACAACGCTTAAGTGTTGAGAATTAGGAACAATGAACAAGACCTCCAACTAACTAATTACAGCGCCCTCTTAATACGTCCAGGGTCCTCTAGAGGACTTGAAGGCAACTGTTGATGAAAAGCGTCACTCCCAATACATATTGTATTGGACCAATCGCAGCCAACAACGTCAGGAGTATTCGCAGTTAGTATAGAATTTTGCCCCAAATTTTAACTTTCATATCATTATAAAATAATGTGTTGATTGTACTATATTTTGAATAAGTTTAACAAATATGCGCAGTGATAATCATATTTAATATGTAATTAAATATTGGTGTAAAGACTGGCAATAATTTGAAGAACTAAAGTTGTTTGCCTCAACAACACTGTGTGAATACATTCCGACCGATTAGCAAACTCCGAAACAGCGGCGATACCGTCTACGCTAGCTCTTCGAATTGGTTTACAACACTCCCACCACCGCTCCACGCGTAGTATAGAATATTGCCCTAAATTTTAACTTTCATATCAATGTAAAATAAGGGGTTAATTTTTTTTAATGTGAATAGTTTTAACAAATAAGCGCAGTCAAAATGATATTTTTTATAAGTAATCATATATTCGTTTAAAAAGTAAGAATATTTTGAAGAATTAAATTCTATTGCCACAAGAACAATTTATGAAAATATCGCGACCGAGTAGAGGAACACTCAGGAAACCTTCCGATCAGTAATTCGGTATATTCCGAATGAAAACTGAAGACACGGTTGCCCAGAATGAGAATAGACCGATTACTATGGAAGACAAAGAAATAATAAATCATGATGGTGAAAACATGAGTTGGGTTTTACTAAAACTGAACAGTTCCAAGCCGTTTCTTCTTTACTACAGAACAAAAATGTTTCAACGGCTTTTTCGTGTCATTTTAAAGCACAGCTTCTATGGTTACTTAATAACGACGAAAGTAGTACAGTGAAACCGTTCCGAAAATTACTGAACCACACCGAATAATCGATAGTTTCCGAAGAGGTGAAGGCAGTAGTGTATACTGTCTTCAAGGATCGTTACCCGCTGTGAGGAGTGAGATCGATTAGAGGAACACTCAGGAAACTGATACCGGTACCTGAATGATACTCCGACTTGTCAATTTTCCCGCAAGTACGTGGAAATTCTGGAAATGAATTATTTTCTAATTTATTCCAGGACCGGAACTATACTTCATGTTACCCATTGTCGACTGAAGAGCCGGAGAGCTTCGGTTTCCGAAATATTCCGAACGAAAATGACTGCCAATAACAAATGTAGTCCATGCCTAGTAAAGAATTGCATATTATCTGAACTAGTTAGAATATTCATTGCAATCTTACTAAAGAATATAAAACTATACCCCCCCCCCCCCCCCCCCCTCCCCCCCCCCCCCCCCCCCCCCCCCCCCCCCCCCCCCCCCCCCCCCTTATAGGATGTGTGAAGTAAATGTTTGGTGAAGGAACATATGACGACATGCAGACGGGAAATTAGCAACTAAGCTATACGATAAACGCGACGATTTCGGCTTTCCCATCGTAAATTTTCCACATTTAAGTAGTAATATCCCTCTGTCACCTGCATATGGAGTTTATATTTCACAAATGATCCGATATGCCAGGGCGTGCACAGCATATGAAGATTTCATATACAGAGGTAAACTACTCACTAACAAATTTTTGACACAGGAATATCGAAAACCGCGTTTAATGTCAACGTTCCGCAAATGTTTGTATAATAGTCTTGTTTGCGACTACTCTGTTTCACTAAGTGAAATCTTGAGTTGCCTTTTCGTTGGCGGCTGTTGAGACGTCTGTACCAATTTTGACGAGGATACACTCCTCACGTGTTTCATTGGACTTGAATGTGGACTCACGGCGGGTGTGACCGGTCGACAGGGGATGCTTACTCCTCCATGGCACCTGATCCCACCTCTTGGTTTCCAGAGGTCCGTGTTTGTCCATTTTTACTGGATTTGTATCTATGTCCTGGACATCCTATTGATTTATACTTTGGTAGCTGAAATTTTTATATTTCAATTACAGCAAGTCCGGACGCCTCTGGACACATAGCAGAACTTTACAAAACGACCGTTATCACTGGAGGGTATATTTGAAAAATGTGACGTTTTTAATCTTGTAGCTCAAAGTTCATTAGATGTTTTTTATTAGTCATCTTCATCAAGATATACATCCGTGCTCAAATTTCAATGAACGAGTAACAATTTTTTACTGTGGAGATCACATCAAATATGAATATAGACATGTCATCGATCTATCGTAATTTAATCAACAGTCAAACCTTGTGCAGAAATATAGAGTAAGGTAATACATCTACATTAAACATGATAATACTACTTAGGAAACATTACATAATAATACAAAAATAATTCACTTGTATCTCTCGTGTAGCCATCACACTTGGTATAAAAATTAGGCAGTCTTCATATTAACATCTTAAAGTGAAGCCTACTTTACAAAATAATGCTAATACGCCATGTGGAGATGGGGTGCGGGTAATCAGAGATTCATTACATCTATCATATCTAGTGTAGCGTGTCATGTAAGTCGATAACTAGGTTGCTTGCTACGTTGTGGCAATACCATCAAAACATTAAAAAAAGATATGTATCTATTACGTATCATTGTTTGAAAGAATCAGACAAATTATTCCCTGTGTTTATCGATGTTGAAGAATATAATCAACGCCAATAGGATTTGAAATTTTAGACTATAACAATATGATGCACCCGATGTTGCAAGGGTGACTACGAATAACTCTCTCTCTCTCTCTCTCTCTCTCTCTCTCTCTCTCTCTCTCTCTCTCTCTCTCTCTCTCTCTCTCTCTCTCTCTCTCTCTCTCTCTCTCTCTCTCTCTCTCTCTCTCTCTCTCTCTCTCATACCCTTGCTTCGCTGGTATTTTCCCCAAAATTCTCCCGTATAGTAATAATTTGCTACAATGACGTTGCCGAAGATAAGAAATAAGAAATTCAGTAAAGTGATTTGATCAGATTGTCTTACCTATTTGCTGAACACAAGTCTGTCTGTGAGTATCTCCATCTGCTCGTAGATTTAAATCTTCTTGAAGCTAAAAGAAAAAAACTTTTAAAATCACTAGTCAACAAACAAATGCTTAATATTCAGCCTGTAGTTGATTTAGTCAATAGAATATTTGATAAGCATTTGAAAACAAACCAAATGGTGCACCTGCACAAGAAACAAATTTCATGGGGCCTTGATGAATGACAATAGAAAATATGTATGCTAGCGTGGCCCATAGCCATTCATGTGCCCAAAAACTAGTTCACGGCGGACTACCTTACCTATTTATTTCGTGAACTGTCTGAAGGTTTAACACAATAAGAGTCTATAAAGAACCTTTTCTAAGATTGACAGATATGGGCGTATTTGACTGAAGGACCTGGCATTGTATAACGTTTTTCAAGCTACATCTCCTGATGACACGTGCTATCGATTTCCTTATTTACCGAGTTCGGTGACACGTGCCTCGAAGAATCATATGTAACCAAGGTTATGTAAATGTACTTTTTCTTTTGTTGCATAGTTTTACACAAACACGTGTTTAACTACTGAATAGTTGTTATTAAGATAACGTGTGTGAAATCGAAAGATGTAATTTAAAATCATGGGCCAGTAAATACACCATACTATTACTGATGAATCTTTCAAAATCTGAACACACTAACCCTCTTTTCTTGTATACACACTTCATGTATTTGTAAATTACATACTCAGAGAAAATGTTACTGTACTGCAACCGAACATAGTTGGGTATCAGTAAGTTTTTCGAGTTTAACGAATTGTCTTTTCATCTTTCAATTTACTGCTGTAGCTGCTTTTTTTTGTTTTTTACATCTTATCCTTTTTAACTACTAAGATTGAGATAAAGTAATGATATAGAGATTTACACAGGTATTAGAATGTCTAAATCCCTATATATTTGCTTGTGAAATCCAGTTAGGCCCTTTTTTACTTACAATTGATAAATGCAACGTTACTATTTGTATATGCATACCACAGTGGACTGACCTTATTTTCACCATATATATATATATAATATAGGATTTTGTGTCCGTGCATAACACTTAATAAACTGTACATCGATAACAAGAGGTTAGAGTTGAAAAATCTAAATAATTTTTGGTAAACACAGTTGATGCAGCTAATGCCCCTTCAAATTGATCATACAAGGACTGTGTATTCTATGCTCTTCTAACTTTATATATATATATATATATATAATATATATATATATATATATATATATATATATATATATATATATATATATATATATATATATATATATATATATAACAACAATAGTTTTACCGCTGTGAAAATGAACACTTGATCAGCATTCCCCCAAAAAGCGCATCTCATGTTAAATCTACTTGTATCTGAAATAAGTGTCTGCCTCTGACTTATTAAAGTATTGAGAAACTGCCATACCATACACAGTACCGTAAACAGAGATATTGTTTATAGTCCCCGCTGACACATTTGTCTTCTGTGATCAGTCCGTTATACAAAATGACATACATATCATTTGTTATTTCACCTGTCAAAATACTTCTCTGACAAAATTGTTATCTGCTTTCATGTCTTCATGTTAGGATGGTACTTGTTGCCTGAGAAAGGAATTTTGTCGAATATTAATGTTTAAAAGATGACACTTCTTGTCCTCCCATTTAGGCCCAAGAGTGATATATATATATATATATATATATATATATATATATATATATATATATATATATATATATATATATATATATATATATATATATATATATAAACAAGAATATCAGATTATGAATTGACCCAGCATGATGACACACCGAAATCACATTAGTCGATTAAAATTACCTTTTTACATTCCAAAACAAAGCTATTTTATCTGGAGAAGAACTAAATTAATGAATTAAACTGAAGAAAAGCTAGGCTTAACACATCATTGCGAATTTTATATAGTCATTTGAATTAATTGGGGAAAACTAAGTTTAACTCACTATGATGTTTTTGGTAGAATAATTTGTATTAATATAAAACATCTCAGATACCAAAGTATAAGTCTTTAGTATATCAAGGACATAGATACAATTCCGGCAAAAATGGACAAACACGAACCTCTGGAAACCAAGAAGTGGGATCAGGTGCCATGGAGGAGTAAGCATCCCCTGTCGACCGGTCACACCCACCGTTAGTCCACAGTTAAGTCCAAATGAAATACATGAGGAACGAATCCTCGTCACAATAGGTACAGACGTCTCAACAACCGCCAACGAAAAGGCAACTCAACAGTTCACCCAGTGAAGCAGAGAAATTGCAAAAAAGACTATTATATTAACTGAAGAAAATTAAGGTTTTATTAACGAAAACACTAAACAAAATAAAGATGTTTACAAGGTGAGTAGATCGTATTAATTTTTCAAGATATCTTTTTATTTGATTATTTTCCTCATACGTAGTCCATTTCCGTCTCAAAAGCTAAAACTTCCGTGAAAATGTATTATGAATTGTGTTGTACTGAAAAAAAAAATGTTTTATAGCCACCAAGTGATTGCAAAATGATAGATTTCTATTCTAATTTCAACATAATACTATTATCCTGTAACATATGCAAATATCAAACTGCAAAATGTATATACAAATAAATTGTTGCCTGGAATCAATTATATAATATAAGTTCTATAAGAAGTAATTAGAACTTGTCAATATATTGAACTGATTGAACATGAAAGTCATTTATATGCCTTAATTACGAACTTAAACAAAATAATATCTATGAATTTTGGGGTACTTCAACATGTCTTAATGCCGGATAACTGGCGCCATGTTTAGTTGTATTATATAAGCCACCTGAAATCCTAAGTATGAAGCTTGACAACAGTGACACTTGACGTTTATACTAGTTTTATGTCACACTCAAAACTCTTTAAGATATACGGCGTTGACCAGTATTGCATTGTGGAGAATTGGAGGATTACCCAAGTTACGATTTAAATAGATTAGTACATCGTCCTTATACATGTAAATTGTGCCGTCAAATATTTGGCATTATCACACACACACACACACACACACACACACACACACACACACACACACACACACACACACACACGCACGTACGCACGTATGTATGTATGTATGTATGTATGTATGTATGTATGTATGTATGTATATGGTCACAGTCAGTAAATACTGTTTAGGACAACTCCACTTTGTAACAAAGTAAAATATGAAATAAACATTGTTGTCAACAGGAAACATCACTAAGGCTGTTTTTGTTCTTGGTGAAATCGTTTTTGTAATTCCTTTGGAGCAAACAAAGCGTGACACCAAAATATTATAAGCTTCCATCACCGAAGGTAGTTTTATATAAGTTATCAGTTCCGATATACATTAAGCATGTAAGAATATTTGAAATTACATACCTAATATATATACTGTAGAAATTCGGTGAGTCGAGTTTAAATGAGTGGAATTGCTCGATTTTTCGAATCATTAACAGAGTCCCGAAGAATTTTGTGATTTAACGCAACTAATGAACAAAAATTTATAATTTGAGCTTTAATGTTGGAATGTTTCCAATACGTCTTTGACCCACTTATATAAACACATCGAAAATTCCTTCAAATTAGTCAAAGTCAAAATTACCACGTGTATTGTACGGTAATTCCTCTCTTTCCCATAACACTCAAATGTTTTATAAATCAAATTATTAATAACATTTATTATAAGATATGACTGAATATGACGTATACGGTTTCGAACCTCTGAAACTAAAAATCTATTACTCTTGGTCGAAGTCCCGTTGTGTCTAGTGGTCTCTTGAACTTCGACTAACGTCGTTTTACTATATATATATATATATATATATATATATATATATATATATATATATATATATATATATATATATATATATATATATATATATATATATATATATATATATATATGTGTGTGTGTGTGTGTGTGTGTGTGTGTGTGTGTGTGTGTGTGTGTGTGTGTGTGTGTGTGTGTGTTTGTGTAATCCTGCTATAATATGAGATGAAAATATAAAGTTTGGAAAACACGTGCTTTGTTGACAGTACATTCAAATTGACAAGTAGGACAAAAGGTTGGGCAGAACAATATGAGACTTTGATGGCAATAAGTGGGAGTAACAATATCTCGCTACCAAGTCACAGAGTGGGTGGAGTTACATTCAAACTGGCGTCTTATTAGTAACCATCTAGTCACTAGGTTTAGCGATACATTTGCAACAGAAGACGTTCGAAGGCAAGCGCCATTATTTCAATCCTCTGGTAAGTGATCCTTTTCTAATGTACCCTACATTTAATTATAAAAATATATTAAATAAAAATTACCATTGAATTTAAAATCATTATCACTACTTTATGAAAATTATATCATTCAATTATTATCATTTGTTATGTATAATGATTTTATATTAATGCTTATTTTGATAATACTTTTATAATAGTAATATTGAAAATAATAATTATAAATATTATAAACATAATACCAAAGTTATAAAAATAATAATGCTTATAAAAATAATAATGCTTATGAAGATAATAATAATAATAATAATAATAATAATAATAATAATAATAATAATAATAATTCGGTTGCCTTAGCAGTCATTTTAGGCCTCATATTGGTTAAATTATATGATACTCTCTTTAAGTTTAACAAGTACCCGCAAATGTTCTATTGCCATAATGACCTGATTTAGGCTTTGAATGCATATATACGTGAACAACTGCAAGTTAAATCAATACTGCAGTTTCTGTTGGACTTTTTTTATCATAGACCTTACATAAATTATGCAGCCCGTTTTATCTTTGAGTCTTAAGGTAAGTTAAGGTAAGGTAAGGTAAGGTAAGGTTTGCATGTACAGGGAAATAACTCGTACTTTAAACGAAAGTTGGCGCTGTAACTTATTTGATGACGTTAACTCCATTGTGGAGTAATTGACATTCAAGATTTCCTGTACGACTACGACCAACACTTTGAAGTATGCGATGTAGTCCTAATGATTGCGTAGCTTGATTTAAAGTATTCTCCACATTTGTTCTATAATATCGAGGTCCGGTAGAGTCTGAGGTTGGCCACAAGTGAGAGGTCTGAGACTTACCCGACACATCCACGGAACAGTTATCATCCTCTGAGATCCAGGGGCGATTAGTGGATTCCTTCGAAACAACTGGTTACAAAAAATCTTCAAAAACTTTGTTATTTTTTCTTCTTAATATTACTTTCAGCAAGCACAATTATACCGGTTCCTCTATGAGTAATTTACACTCTCAAAGAACGCAGCGATCTTGGACCTCGATAGCAAACTGTCACTTGCACTCGTAATTTTTTTAGCTTCAATATGGTGCTATGCCTAAATAGCGGAAGGAATTCCCGTCTATATTCCATATCTACAGTACTTGTTCAAAAGTTTGTAATAATGTTCCATTTAGTTATGTCGACATAGTGTGATTAATTGCGTTATATTGACAAAACGACTAAATTTTGACAACATATTTACATAAATTATATCGACATAACCTCATATTTTTCTCAACATGTCAACATATTGATATGGATTATATGGACATAATGTAATTAAATTATGTCAATATGTCGACAAAAAGTGGTTTTTATGACGTAATGTTTTGCGCAGTAAAACGGTCACATTATACGGACAAGTTTCGAGAATCATCACATTATCTCGACATGATGACATTCTGTCGTGATGTAAGCACTGACTTTGTATATTTATTGTGCAAAAGATTTTACAAGGTTATTCAAATGCATGAAAAAATAAATATTTATCTTATATCATCATCAATTCTGAAATCCAGAAAAAAGACTTCTCAGAGTTTTTAAATTTGGCCTATCGAAATTTCCAATACCCCCTCCCCCCCCCCATCCCCGCTAACTCGAAATCCTGGATCCAACCTTGCTTCATATATAGAAATACAATAATGATTATAACTTTTTTGCTTATGTATTGGTTTGGTCAAGCAAATCGAACATTCACGTATCGGAGATGTGTTTTCAAAAATATTTATTTATTATCAACTTAATGTATCAATGACATAAAATCGTTTGGAAATGCCGCTGTGTCCTCCGTTAATACCCTGGACCAGAAACACCGTCTCTCAGATTCCGTGTATCCCTTGAATGTCGAAAAAATATAATTTTGATTTATAGCGAGATAACAAGTGGGCATTCACTCGGTGTAATGATGAGGATATAATTGTTGAAAAATAAATTTTACATCATGATCCGAGGAATAAAAAGCGACTTGGAATCTGTAAGTGAGTACGTTCTTGGTGTATACAAACAGCAGAGAGCGCTGGCTTCTTCATTTCCATTTGAACGTATGGGGGCTTCATATAGCCGTTATTTTACCGCAATAAAACGGATGTATCTCGGATTTTTCTTCTTTAAAAACAGATTTTTTTTAAATATTCAGGAAAACATAAATTATTTTTATATTTTTTAATTTTATTTCTTTGTCAAAAAGGTGAGCCATCCCTTTAAGTTACTGTTTCGAACGCTGTGAAGTTGGAAATGGGGTAGTCGTGGGGTAGGGAAAATGTTGTTTAACAATATTAGTTCGGGTACATTCCCATCAATAACCAAAGTAATATATGCAGAAATGTTAGTGTAGTATTATTCAGACATTTAATAAATGCAGATTCGCTATGCTTTCGAAAGGACAATATTTCTAATTCGCGATTTTTCTTAATAGTAATAGTAATATTTTAATTATATTGGTGTTAATGTTATTGGTATGTGGTGACATTCATCCAAATCCAGGTCCAGTATCCACTAATTCTTCCTTTAGTTCAAACAGCTCCAGGTCCAGTGTCCACTAACTCATCCTTTAGTTCACATAGCTCCAGGTCCAGTATCCACTAGCTCTTCCTTTAGATCAATTAGCTCCAGGTCCAGTATCCACTAACTCTTACTTTAGTTCAAATAGCTCCAGGTCTAGTATCCACTAGCTCTTCCTTTAGTTCAAATAGCTCCAGGTCCAGTGTCCATTAGCTCTTCCTTTAGTTCAATTAGCTACAGGTCCAGTATCCACTAGCTCTTTCTTTAGTTCAAATAGCTCCAGGTCCAGTATCCACTAGCTCTTCCTTTAGTTCAAATAGCTCCAGGTCTAGTATCCATTGACTCTTCCTTTAATTGAACTAAAGGAAGAGTCAGTGGATACTGGACCTGGAGCTATTTGAATTGAAGGAAGAGTCAGTGGATACTAGACCTGGAGCTATTGGAGCTATTTGAACTAAAGGAAGAGTTAGTGGATACTGGACCTGGATTTGGATGACAGGGGATGCTTACTCCTCCATGGCACCTGATCCCACCTCTTGGTTTCCAGAGGTCCGTGTTTGTCCATTTTTTACCGGATTTGTATCTATGTCCTGTACATTCTATTGATTTATACTTTGGTATCTGAATTTTTTTATATTTAATTCAAATAGCTCCAGGTCCAGTATCCACTAGCTCTTCCTTTAGTTCAAATAGCTCCAGGTCTAGTGTCCACTGACTCTTCCTTTAGTTCAAATAGCTCCAGGTCCAGTGTCCACTGACTCTTCCTTTAGTTCAATTAGCTCCAGGTCCAGTGTCCACTGACTCTTCCATTAGTTCAATTAGCTCCAGGTCCAATATCCACTAACTCTTCCTTTAGTTCAAATAGCTCCTGTGTTACACTAAATTGTATTATGCATTTAAATATAAGAAGTGTAAGAAATAAATGATCTTTTCTAGAATCTTTCAGTGGTGAAGTAGACATTGTGTGTCTAACCGAAACACATCTTGATCCATCTATACCCGACAGTCATATGAAATTGGAAAATTTCTATAAATTCTTTAATAGAGGTCGTAATATGTTTGACGGTGGTTTGTTGGTATATTCTACAAATAAGATTAATATTTCACGTATTACCCAACTAGAGTACGATGAAGATGAAATAAGGTGGTTTCAGATTTAAATAAACAAATAAAATATATTTTATGCTTAATATATAGATAGACCTCAATGGCATATACATTCATCTGGTATTTGGACCAGATTTAGACATTCATTTGAAAAGGCCTTAGACTTAACTAATAACATTTTAATCACAAGTGATGTAAACATAGATATGTTAGCAACAAACAGAAATGATTTATTATTAAATTTTAACTTAAAAAATGTTTTTACTTCACCTACAAGAGTGACTGAGACTTCCCAAAAACTGTTGGATCCATTTATTATAAGTGATTGTATAAATATTGTATTAAGTGAAGTCATTCCGGTTCAAATTGATATTAGTGATCATGAAGCAGTCTATGTTCTTGTGATTTTTTCAAATTGTTTTAGGAAAAATTACAAACGTAAAGTTTAGATTTACAAGGGAGTAAATGTGGATTATCTTGCGTAATGACTTTAGGAATTGTTCTGAGGTCAGAATTACCCTAAAAAAATGCCAGCAAACATCAAGAACACAATAAAGCAAATTTATAAATTTCATTAAATATTTTAAACATAATACCAAAGTTAGAATGCTCAAGACGATATCGTTTCTGTCAATTAGACTTCATCAGTTGAGCTCCAATTTGAAAAGTATGTGCATTTTCTAAAGATAAAGTGGTATCATACAAGGCCAAATAATATATCTAAAAGTATAGCCAAAATAAGAGTTACTACTGTAAAAATGACTATCTTAGCTTTAGAAAATTTTCGAATTTAAATGGTATTAACAGTGCCAAATATTAATATAGTATAAGATGAACAGCTGGTACCAAAATACCAGATACTAGGTATTAACAATAAAAAAAAGTAAAAAATTGATCTAAATGACAGTTTACAGTAATTAAAATCACAACTCACAGTTCAGTTCCAGTTCGGAGATCCACACGAATACACAATAAATTCCAGTCCGAATGTAATATAAAAGGATCCACTTGAATACACAATAAATTCCAATTTGTATGCAATAGTGATGTGCACTAATCTGACATAAATCCCAATATAAAAAATATGGTCTGTTCTCCTATAACTTGGTCTCAAACTTAGTCTCAGCTGTTCTAAACTTGTTCTAAACTTGTTCTGCCCCAAAAACCTGACCATCTATGTATATATATTCCAAAACAGTTCTAGAAATCACTAGATAGGAAAAATCAAGAAAATGGTCTTTCTACAAAATTCAGGAAAGTCCCTATGGCTAAATATAGTAACATGATGACAGAGTTAGAATGTCTTTGAACAAACACACAAACAAATGATCTTCCAGAAAGGTACAGATGCACAAAGTTAATTGTAAACAAGCACCCATTAACCCTCATAACAGAATAAAAACTGGGAACACATTTTAAATCTTTTCAATAACTAATGTTAGTCTAATATAACTTCGAAAATAAGTGTTCCATTTCCGCATATTTATTCTTTCTTTTGTAAATTATTTTCTGTTCTTCACTTGTTTAACTTTTGTAACAAATATAAATCCTGTTGTTTAAATCATCGTTACGTGGCATGTTAAAAATGTATATTTGTTGTATGTTATGGAGAGGACTTAAATAAGTTGTTATAACTTGTGTCCAATCAATTTGTTCTGTAATAATAAAATATGTTTAAATCAAAAACCTATTTATAACACGTGGTGATATATAAAATTAACTAGCTCATTTTAATGACAATGACAATGTCATTGTAACTTTACTTTTTGATAGAAACGTTGGACGTGTTATCTATATATTTTTGTTGCCATGGTAACCATTTCTATTTACAACAATAGAGTGAAAATGAGGATTTTTTCATAAATATGTGAATTTTTACTAAATGATATTTAACGTTGTGTTCAATTGATATAATAAAATAATTAAGACACTTTCGAACAAATGACTTTCGTTATTTTGATTACTTTGTATAAGAAAAAAATTAAATACATAAATTGTGATAAACTGTCATTGTTCATGTTTTTGCCCCAGTTTTGCAAGAAACGGAACGATCAATTTTCAATAAAATTTCATTTTATGATAGAGCTTTCCTTTCTGTCTTCTGTCGTATCTCTTTTGAGTACGATATATGAAATTAATTTCTCTCGAATATGCAAACCTTACCTTAAAAAGGCTTACTCACTCTTCTTACAGTACTTTTCTGTTACATAAAGGTATGTATTGAGATTTTGCGGTAACGTGCATTGATCATTGCATGCAGAAGTGCTCTTATATAAGATTTTGTTTTAGCATGTGCACCTCTTACATTATCTCCATGTTTACTTTTGAGACGATATTATGAACTGACCTCTTTGATTTAGTTACGACATTTCGACCATGTCTGTCGATGAGCCACCAAAATCACATTCGCTGTAGATCATAGGCTAATAATCCGTCATTTCGGGAAAATGTAGTTGGATTAATATTATCACATTATTTAGAGCTTGAAAAATACGCACATGAACTCACTTTAGATATATCTGAAGAAAATAAGTTCTATGGCAAGCGCAACGATAGTTTTAACAAAATATGGAAATTTTGATTATGTAATTAAGGGTTACCATGTGACTGTTATATAGACTGGGCATCGGTGATTTCCCTGTCAGAAATGAAGTTACACCGCTCGGCTGACGCCTGCCTGAACATTTTTAATTAGCATTTTAATGACAGAAACGACATGGAACGTTGACTTATGCTGGCTCCTACCTTTATCTATGACCAAATTACTTTGTAAAGTTTGTTGGGTATATTGACGCGCTTAAAAATAGTTACTGATTTATAATATGAATTTGTTAATTTCGATACCGATTTAGTTATACGATATATTTTTTTTATGTTTTGTATTTTAAATAAGAAACTCTTGACAGTGAAAAATGTTTCGATATTTATTGTATTACAAAATATGTAAAAAGTAAAGTTCAGCAATTGCATCAAGGTCAGCAGAAATTTGTGTGACATCATATATAAAAACTAGCAGTGAATCGAGAATCCACTGTGAGTTTTCAACTTCATGGACCAATGACATAACGTGGAACAAAAAGAGAATGAGAGACAAAACAATGGTTATAAGTTGTTTGAGTGCAATCACGTATCTGATGTCCAGCTTTTCAAAAGTGAAAAGTTTGGATACATTTATTAATATATCAAGTGTACATCTAAATATGGGGTGTCTGATTTAGATACTAACACAACACAACATGTCTTTCTTTGCTTTACCCATTGTTTTGAATTATTCCGGCTGTAACAGAATAAAGATAGAATAAAAAACAAAACCATAAATAAAACACTACCAATTTTAATTATCATTACATAGACGTCACGACGTGATCGTATACTTTTACAATACTTATAATAAATTCAGTATGATTTAAAATGTCCAAGAAATCCAATACTCATCTAGGGATTATCCACTGTCCAAACATTACAGTCACAAGAGACTATCGTCAAGCATTGTAGTTCGGTTGCAAGTCTGGGCGCCCTCCGCCGATTTCCTTCAGTTCTATGTCCTGGACATTCTATTGATTTATACTTTGGTATCTGAGATTTTTTATATTCTAGAATTTATATCCTGAGACCAAATTCGGTTAGTTGTGTAACTATAATTATTACGAAATTGTTCAGTTAAACTTGATTTTTTTACCATTCCTTGTCAAAGAATTATACTTTAGATCCACTGTTGCATAATGTCCTTTTCCGGAAAATCCATCATTGAATTCGGAATCACTACACTTATGTCAATTTTCCCAACGAACTTTAATTAATTACTGACAATCATTCGTCAAGGTCCGCTGTTGTATAAGATCCTATTTGTGGAACTCCCTTATTGGATCCGGAATCTACGCAGCTGAGTTCATTTTACAATTTCATCAGAAACTATATAACTATACAGATTCGTTAACAGAGCCTTGACCTCTAAAGTGAAATTGTAAGACACTTGATTAATTATATCTTATAATTGATTAAACATTTCAGTTCCGACAAATTAATAATTAAAATTTGATACATGATTTCATACATATGACAATGCGATATATCCCAGCGAACTAGAAATTAAAGATACAACGGAATCAAGCACAAACGCTTCATACTTAGATATTTTACTTACTATAGAAACAGACCGGAAATTGACAACTAAACTATACGACAAACGTGACGATTTCGGCTCTCCAATCGTAAATTTTTCACATTTAAGTAGTAATATCCAACAGTCACCCGCATATGGAGTTTATATTTGACAAATGATCCGATATGTTAGGGTTGTTCAGCATATTAACATTTCATATACAGATGTAAACTACTCACTGACAAATTATTGACACAGGGATATCGAAAACAGCGTTTGATGTCAACGTTCCGCAAATTTTACGGTCGGTATGATAGTCTTGTTTGCAATGAATCTATTTCACTAAGTGAAAGTTGAGTTGCCTTTTCGTTGGCGGGTGTTGAGACATCCGTACCAATTGTGACGATTCTTTCCTCATGTATTTCATTAGGACTTGGCTCTGGACTCACGGCGGGTATGACCGGTCGACAGGGGATGCTTACTCCTCCATATCACGTGATCCCACCTCTTGTTTCCAGAGGTCCGTGTTTGTCCATTTTTACCAGATTTGTATCTATATCCTGGACATCCTAAAGATTTGTACTTTGGTATCTGAGATTTTCTATCTATAGTTGGAACATGGCAATTGTATTACACCGCAATTCAAATAAGAGCCCTTAAATTTTACATGGTAAGTTTCATACTGACTTTCGACTGAAGAGATTCAACATTTTGGAAAATACTTCTTATTCAAAATTTAATTTGATTTCTCTCTAATCGATTCAGGGTTTTGGAAATTAAAATTTCTTCAAGAAAACCCGTAAAAGAATAAAAAAGAGTTCACAGTACATAAATTTACCAACTTTACACTATTATTCTTAAATGTATTATTCATAGCAATCATATGATTCCTTTCAGGGTGACACAATGGACATCTATCAAAGGATTGAGGAGAAAATCAGCATTGCCTTTGGTAAATATGGTCTACTCGTCTGTAGAAATCCCTTGCCAGCTATTATGTTCTGCATTATGCTGAACGGTCTACTGGGCATAAACATAATGTGGATAACCTCTGAAAAAGACTTGCAACAGCTTTACACACCAACTAATAGCCAGGCTGATGAAGATCAAAAACGGGTGGAACAACTGTTCCCGGACCATAGCCACGATAACTTTTACTATCACACACTACCAAATCTTGGGTATTATGGAAACATGATTTTTATGGCAAAAGAAAATATCTTAGACCAGTCTTACAAAAGTGAAATTCGGGATCTATATAATTATGTAAAGAAAATCAGCATAAATGACTCAGACGGCCATACCTATAGCTATGAAGATCTATGTGCGAGACGCCGTGGCAAATGCGTCGTAGATGGCGATATCTTTTTTATGCCAATGTTTTGGGAACTTTTCGAAGCCAAACAAATGCCATTCCCATTATTTATTGACGAAAAGACGACGCACCGATATAATTTGGATAGACTGTTTGGGGGTGCGAAGGATGAAGACGGTGTATTACTATCGGCACCAGCTCTGAAGATGACCTTCCATTTACGACAAGATACAGCGGGCTATGTTGAACTATCCAAGCTTTGGGAGAAAAAATATATAGAAGAATTATTAAAGTACCAGACAAACAAAACAGAAATCAGTTTCAGTTATTCAGACTCTTTGAGCCATGAGCTGGACGCCAATACATACGGAGACATTAGTCTGTTTTCCTTGACCTTTACGATTATGATCACATATGCTTCATTTGCTACCGCTGGTGGTAATTGGCTAACACAGAGAGGACATCTAGGGCGAGCAGGAGTTATAGCTACAGGTTTATCTATACTAGGAGCATTTGGACTTTGCTCCGCAGTACAGCTGAAATATGTTAACATGGTTGGAATCATGCCATTTCTGATTGTTGGTAAGATATATATGTATGTCACTTTAATTCAGATGCAATGGGTTTATTAATTTACTTTTGAACTATTAAAGTATACCCTCAGTAACTTTTTATCTTGAACTTTCTATTATCAAAATTAACAATCATCACAACCATCATCAAGATAATAATGGTGGTGATGCTGCTGCTGCTGTTGTTGATGATGATGATGATGATGATGATGATGGTGATGGTGATGGTGATGATGATAGTGATGCAGTTGCTGCTACTTCTGATGGTGATGATGACGACGATGATGATGATTATTCCAGTATTGATGATAATTATGATGATGATGATGATGATGATAATGATGATGATGATGATGATGATGATGATAAAAATAATTATTTTGATGGTGATGGTGATTAAATTGATGATGATGACAATCACGATGACGACGACGACGATGATGATTTCATTTATTTTATTGCTGATATTTATTTCATATCAACTACACAATACTTAAAACACTGACCATTTTACTTGCAGGTATCGGTATAGATGACATGTTTATTCTTTTATCGGGCCTGGCCGATGCACCACTTCGTGGAACAGTAGAGGAACGAATATATCACACTATGAGAACCAGTGGAGTTGCTATTACCATTACATCGCTTACAGATATGCTTGCCTTCTTCATTGGCACGTTATCAGTATTCATGAGTGTCAGAAACTTCTGTATCTACACAGGTAAGTGATTTTGTTTAGATCAACGTAAACATATATAACCGAAAAAAAAAAATTTCAAGCAACTTACCTAATAAGATTAATTTAGTTATTCAAAAAACTTTTGCATATACTGACAGGCATTTGAGTATTAATTTCTGTAACATATAGAAAGTTTCATCAAGATTTAGACTGGATAACAGTAGATGAAAATCATAGTGATTAACCATCATCTTTATCAATCATTTGTTGTATATAGCCAAATTTACAATATGTCACATCTAAAGTACATTATTAGTTTATGTTTCGTTGTTGGTTGTATGAAGTTTATAAAGACATCTAAATGAAATTTATATCATTCAGTTCCAATTCTATTGATTCTCCTTTGCTTTAATACCCGAAATGATATTTGATTTCATCCATTTTGTAGGCACGGCAGTTGCCTTGTGTTACATTAACCAGTTGACATTTTTTCTGGGCTGTATGGTACTACACGAGAGGAGAGTAGCTGCTGGCAGACATTGTGTCACGTGTCAACCCGTGTTTTCTTCCGATGAGATGAGAAAAGTCGGCATCACGAACAAATGTATTCTGATTTGCTGTAGCGGCAGACCCGCAGATAGTCGCGAAGAAAGTCAAAGTTTTATTGAAAGGCTACCAGCGCGTATTCTTCCAAAACTCGTACTTAATTTGCCAGCCAAAATAATTATTTTGATTACATCAGTTATATATTTGGTAACTTCTATTTACGGGGCTTCAAGTTTGGAACAAGGACTGGTTTTAAGAAACTTAGTATCAGAGGATTCATATTATTATCGTTTTAGTACTTGGAACAACGATTTCTTTCCTCTGCAGATACCCATATCGTTTGTTCTCCCAGAACAATTGGATTACAGACGAGCCGATGTTTATGAAAAAATAGAGCAGCTTGTCGATGTGGCTATGGAAGATGCAGACGTTGCAGACGGTTTATACGTTAATTGGTTATACGAGTTTTTAAAATCTGGAACTGCAGACAATACAACCGAAAACAGTTTTTATCTCTCACTAAAACACTTTTTGCAATACGCACCTGCTTTACGAAATGATGTAATATTTGATGAGAGTAACAGAATTAAATGTTCCAGGTTCTACTTGATCACGAGAAGTATAAAACGTTCTTACTCTCAAGGAAAAGTCATGCAACGCATGCGCGAAGTAGCAAAATCTTCTTCTTTTGATACCTTTAGTTTTACAGCGGCTTTTATTTACTTTGAGCAGTATATAGCTGTACTTCCAAATACTCTACAGACAGTAGGCGTTGCCGTCGCCGCAGTTTTCGTTGTAACTTGCCTACTTATGCCACACCCGTTTATGGTTTTCCTGGTAACAATGTCGATAGCTTCTATCATGGTCGGAGTCTTTGGGTTTATGTATTATTGGAATCTGTCGCTCAGTTGTATAACAATGATACACGTCATTATGAGTGTGGGCTTTTCTGTTGACTTCAGTGCACACATTTGTCATGCCTTCATGATGGTGGAGGGCAGAGACAGGAGTTCTAGAGTGAACGCTGCGATCGTAAGATCCGGTGGACCAGTATTTAATTGTGCTCTGTCTTCTATCATTGGCATCATGACACTGATTTTTTCCAAATCCTTTGTCTTTCGTTCATTTTTTAAAGTTATGTTTTTGGTAATTTTGTTTGGTTTTGTCCATGCTGTCTTTTTGCTTCCAGTTATCCTCTCACTTGTTGGTCCTAATAAGAAGATAAAAAAAGAACCCAAACTGTCCATTTCCAACTCGAAATCCACACTATCACAATCAGTATCCACAATCACTAATGGAATAGAAAAAAATGCGTTTGCTAATGATTCTAAACCAAGTGTATAACATACTAAGAAATCATTTAAACGAATTTTAAAATCTGTGACAAGATTGATTACAATGTGACGTTTCAAAATTCCATTTGGGCTGCATCATCCAAGGATTTGTATAATGTTTTGAGAACGAATGTGCTATTAATATGATGATAAAGTGGGGTAACCTGTATTCATGAAATATATAGATAAAATTACTTTTCATTCCTAGGCACAGGAAAATATCAAAATACTTATGACACCGAAATATATTATATAAAATACAATTTAGATAAACAGAAAATCTATAAATTCACTAGACTAAAACAAGCAGTTGTAATTCTAGCTTTATACTAGGTGTTGATAAACATTATAAACATAATACCAAAGTTAGAATGCTCAAGACGATATCGTTTCTGTCAATTAGACTTCATCAGCTGAGCTCCAATTTGAAAAGTATGTGTATTTTCTAAAGATAAAGTGGTATCATACAAGGCCAGATAATATCTCTAAAAGTATAGCCGAAATCCGTCTAAGAGTAACCACTGTAAATAAATCGAGAATTTAAGTCTGTAAACTTGCACACAGAACATGTGTTGAAATAAAACTTTTATTGTCCCAACATGAATTTGTTTTAGAAGTTTAGAATAAATGTCTGCTCTACTATCCTTAGTAGAAATCAGGGCTCACTGGAATATTAACCACTGTAGCCATTGAGTATGTTTTTTTTTCAAGATTCGCTAAATAATTGTAAGTGGCTAATTTTCTGACTAACCGGTAAACCTTCTATTAAGTCTGGCTAAATATTGTGAGTGACTAATTTTTGGTCATATTTGGTACATGTCTTATATATATCATTAATATTATCTTTCAAAAAAGAAAAATACCACAATCACAGACAGCTATGTTTGACAATATACACATGCTTGACTGGAAACATCAGAATTGTCGTTAAATTTTCCCAATCAAGTAAACCTCCAAACTTGCGAATAGTTTGCTAAATGTATATACATGTACATGTATAGTTTGCACCTGTCACCATCTTGCGTAAGATTAAAAAGTAATTTAGTATCAATATTCAATGACCTGGCTAATAAGAATTCCAATTGGCTAACATAAATCTTAGTTGGCTAATATTTGGGTCCATCCCTGGTAATATGTATATATATATATATATATATATATATATATAAATATATATATATATATATATATGTATATATATATATATATATATATATATATATATATGTGTGTGTGTCTCTGTGTGGGGGTGGGGATGATTTAATGTGTGTGTGTGTGTGTGTGTGTGTGTGTGTGTGTGTGTGTGTGTGTGTGTGTGTGTGTGTCCTGTTCATGTTAAATTTTCCTTTCGAAAATTTATCATGTTTTCACTTTTTGGTTTTCCTGGGGTTTCTTAACGTATTGATACACTGTACATTTGTACGTTGTTATTATGTTGTATTGTTGTAAAATATTCTTGTATAAAAGCTTGTCAGCTTCAATTATTTAAAAAAAAATATAAAAAATAAAAGTTACAGTATCTTTGTTTGTGTGCACTTCTTGGGTATATTGCATGTGTGTATTAATATTACTGACTTTTTATTTAGATGACAAAACTGTTTTGGGAATCTGATCATTTTACGTGATAATGAAGAACGACAGATTGCTACTGGTATATAGTCAAAATGTACCAAACAGCTGATGATGCTTAAGATTTATTGGAACACGTGGTATTTCTTTTCCAGTGGAAAGTCAAGTTTCTGTGCAAGAACTAACACACTGTTCACGTATTTAGACAACATAACATAAAGATAATTCAAATTATATACAGTTTAGATGTCACAATATATGTATAATATCATAGTAAAATTGAAGAAGTACCAATCGATAATCAAAACTCAAGTTCAGTATAACACGACGAATTAGATGTGTAAATGGTCTCAATATGAAGAACAATTGCGAATCCCAAACGGGATAAGACCAGGTGTTCGGAAGGAGTCAGCGTCTTCTGCTGGCATGCCACACCCGTCGCAAACCTTTCTAGTCAAATTCGGTAAAAAGGTCAAGTTTGGTGATGAGGTCAAGTTCGGTGAATATCATGATTGGTGAAACGGAGTCACTGTCTGTGGCCTTGATCCAGAATACTATCTAATATCTCTGAGATGGGGACTTCATAATGTCTAACAAGATCCCCGTATCGACCATAAAACTTCTTAAAAGACGACTCCAAACGTTCAACGATGTAATCTTGTGTAAGAAGGTTATTGGCTAGTCGTTTTGCTCTCAAAATAAAATATTCATAAGTTGTGAAATGAAAACGCCATAAGCAGGAGAAGATGGAATATTACTACTTAGAAACGGGAAGTTCGTAATATGGATATTGAGATCGTATTTTTTGACATAAGTGAAATATTATTATAAATTCATAACTTCAGTTGTATCGGGTCATTTAGGTCAATGTCTCGTATTGATTACTTGTCATTCATTTAAAGCCTCTTTTACTTCCGGTCCTGCCAAGTAATTGTATAAATAACGATATCTAAGTCTGGCAGGGTAAACCAATGCTTCCAACCATCAAAAATTTCTACAGATTGTTCAATTTATATGATAATGCCATCAGAAATTTGAACTGATATCTTATACTATTATTTTAAATTTGAAATATGCCGAGCAATTACACAATGCAAATAGGTTATATCGAATTCCAATCCAAACGTTGGATATTGCAACTTTTGACATGACATGCCTACAGAAGCCGACACATTATGTAATAATACAATATCTTGTTAAAACGACTAAATATATCGTTATAACGAGGATATGTATTATCTTGTTTTAACAAGATATTATGTCGTTATAACAAAATATTATGTCCTTATAACAAGATATGATGTCGTTATAACGAGATATGAATTATCTTGTTATAAAAATATATTGTGTCGTAATAACAAGATATTATGTCATGATAACAAGATATTATGTTGTTATGATGAGATATGAGTTATCTTGTTAATACCAGATATTATGTTGTAATAACAATATATTATAATGTTATAACAAGATATGAATTAGTATGAGTAGTAATACGAACAGAACTCCTTGTCAGCTGATGACTCGATGTCCCACTTGTCAATGGAGTAAGAAACAATTTACACAACACTGCTGTCAAGAAAAGAAGAAAAGATATCACCATTGTAAACAGATCGTGACTATTTTGCAACAGGCTTGTATGCATTTTTAAGTTATTTTGTTCAAGTTTGAAATTTACCGATGTGGACCCACTTGCTGAATCAATTACGTTTGCCAGTACAGGCAATATATCATATCGTCACAATCATATGCAAAAAGATACGATTGCTATCATACCTCCTCGGGGATATCCTTTGGCACGACAGTATTCCATCCAAGCATTACGCTGGTTGAGTTGGAAAGAACATCTCACTTTCTATCTGTTGTAATTCTTCAAATACAATATCTTGAATATAAGTATAATATACTTGAATGTTATGTTTGTCTGTCAAATATCATTGACAATACCAAAGTTATAGTTTTACAAAAGAATTACCCAAGACTATAGCAGCTGAGCTCGAATTTAATATAGATATATGTCCATAGATGTTCGTAAAATGTGTTATTATACAAGGTGAAATTATAAATCTAAGTGTTGCAAAATCCGCCTAAGAGTATCCCCTGACAAAATGAATATTTAAGTTTTTGAAAAGTTTAATATTTAGATGGTGGTATCTAAGCAAAATAATACTTTAGTATAAAATAATCGACTGGTACCGAAATACCAGATACAGTATTTATGTATACTATAACCACGATGATCATAAAAAGAAAGACGCTGAAAGTTTCTTAATAAATAAAGATGATTTTAATTTCTAACTAATAGTAGGCGAAGTCAGGAAATTCTAAATCACAGACGTGCTTCCATACAAAGGCATAAATCCTGACTAAAATGCCAATGTACAAAATTTAAATAGCACTATGTATGGTCGCGTGTAATTATTCTTTAATCTCTTGAGCAATTAAACTAAGTATTCCCACCTGTCCACACAGGAAGAATTAACATATGGTGACAGGTGACACTCATGGTCGTTCTCTATTGAAAATATTTAACGTGTTGTTTCATAAACTACAGATGTTAATAGATGTTAATGGGATTTCTCGCTTTGAAATATAACAATGGAAAAATAAGATTATGTACATTTGTAATTATACAATTAATCGAAATTACTTTTAGATAATATGTCCAAATATCACAAAATATAATTTTTAGTCTAAAATGTAAATTTAGCATGGTGATAATACCCTCGAATGACTCCCATGTTTCCGTATGGTTCTGCTTTGTTAGCTATGTAGACATGAGATTCGAAAATATGTTTTCGAGGAAAGGTCGTCAGATTATCAGGTTTTGGGATTGTCCATTGATTCCTGGATTTGTTAAGTCATACGGCCATATATCATAGGCAGACGTTGGGTCATGACAATAACATATTTAATGTCAAATAAAGCGTGTCATACGCGTGTGCTAAGACAGAAATTATCACATTGTTTACATGCTTTTACACAAAAAGGACATTGTTATCTCTTGTTTGTTTTCTAGAATGACATTGTCACCTTTCAGCATGGAAGGTCAAACACAAGCGAGCAAATTCCTTTTATTCTATCTTTTTTATTCAAACGTTTACATATAACAACAGAACACAGTTGCAAGAATATGCCTTTTTCAATTGAAGGGTATTTGTAATATTAATCTTAGGGGTAATTCACTCTTCATTTGGAGGGCGATTGGCTCTTAATATGGAGGGAGATTGACTCTTAATATAGATGGCGATTGGTTCTTAATATGGAGGGCGATTGATTCTTTATATAGAGGGCAATTGGCTCTTAATATGAAGGGCGATTGACTCTTAATATAGATGGCGATTGGCACTTAATATGGAGGGCGATTGATTCTTTATATAGAGGGGAATTGGCTCTTAATATGAAGGGCGATCGACTCTATGAGGGTTGATGTATTCGTGATATTTGATAACATTAGCTACAAAAAATCTACAAAAAAAAATAATAAAAACTTATAATGTTATATAAGTGATTCATAAACATCAATGTCAACATTATTGAATCAAGTTAACAATTAAATTAGATTTGAGTATTCGGATAAATCGATCATTTTAATATTTTGGATTTTTGGGGATTACTTGTTATGCGATTTCGTTTGAATAAAGAAAAATAAAAACACTATGAGGTAAAACAGTCGGTAGTCCAGTTTTAATTTTAATCACATTTATACATATATTTGTTTAATTGAATCAACATACTGGGATCGTATCCCCGTTGTCAGTCGATATAAATTGACTTTGCGGGGATTCATGACGTATCAACTCAACAGCTTTCTGACATGAAAATAGTCCTCTTTTCTGCTAGAAATACTAAATGAAATTTAGGGTTTTTTCATATCATTTTTAAAGAAACTAGTTATATGAAAAATCTGGAATACATATTCTCAGATTTGGTTCGTCGTTATCAATATTTGATTGCTCGGTGGCGGAGGATCCAATGTCTCAGAATAGAATTGCCCTCTACTTGCAAATGGCAGTGACAATATGGTTGGTGACACGTCATTGTATCGACTTCATGGTATCATTTTGGACATTTTATACAACAAATTATTCAAAGCTGTCAGGACTTATGAAAATAAAGAAACGTGTAATCGCCCGTTCCCCAGGGTCAAATTTGCCAATAAGGGCATTGAAGCTTTGAATATAAGCAATATTTAGAACCAAAAATCCGTCCAAAGTAAGATCCCTCCAGACTTCCAATACAAAGATTCACCATGTATTTGCTGTAGGTATACGCGTTCAGTTGCCTCTAAGATCTTCAATTACAAAGCAAGTCTGCAGCAACTCAATTTACCCGGTCTTTCCCAGAACCTTGCGCCTTGTACTTGTTCTACATCTGAATTCATGTACACTCCGTGTGGCCATGTTGTGACAGGTGATCTCAACATTGTGCGCAACAGAATCTTTCATGCAAAGGCCCAAAATATAGGGAACCTGTGTCGTTTACATGGCGCCAAAACTTTGAAATTATTTTGGACGCATGTGAAGATTACGCCATACGCTGGACTAAGAAAGAAGATGTCGAACTTGATACTCTTTCAGAGTGGATTAAGTCGATCAGTAATTTTCTTAAACGAACAATTCGACGACTTAAACATTCCGTCAACACAAAACACAATTCAATTTTTCGTGACCCTGATGTTGTCTGAGAACTTTCCCGTCTCCATGAAAATTTTATCATCGTTCCTGCTGACAAAGCATCTACTAACATCATATTTGTCTGCAGGCGATACTACTTCAGCATCTTACAAGAGGTACTTGGACTAAACACACTTCCTGGAAACCCTACATACTCTCTAACAGATTTCTCTACCTCTGAAATATTAGGTAATCATAAATCCGTTCTCATTTCGTTTGGAATACCAACAAGTGACACGGAGCTTGAATTGCCATATATTTATTGGATTCCGAAGATGCACAAAAATCCCTATAAACACCGTTTCATTGCGGGGTCATCTCCACCAAGCCTTTATCTATTTTGCTCACCAAACTTCTGACACATATTAAACAAGGTCTTCAGAAGTACTGTACAGCTTCAAACATATAACAAGCATCAAGTCTTTTTTATTTTTCGACCCTTTACACAACAATTCCTCATCAAAAACTCAAAAACAGATTAACATCTATTATTCAAAACTCTTATGTATACAAAAATGGAAATCGCAGATATAAATATTTAATGTTAGGTCATGAAGAACCTTATTTTGTGAAGGAACACTGCAATAACAAGTACACCGAGGACGATATTATCAAGATGCTCGGGATTTCTAGTAGACAACATCTTCGTGGTTTTTGCGGGAAAAGTTTTCTAGCAGATGGTCGGCATTCCAATGGGTACCAATTGTGCACCTCTCTTGGCTGACATCTTTTTGTATTCATATGAAGCGGAATTTATACAGTCTCTGCTCTCCAAATGAAACAAACATTTAGCATCTCGGTTCAATTCTACTTACAGGTATATCGACGATGTTCTGTCCATAAATAATTCAGAATTCAGAATTATCTCGGTCAGATGTATCCTGTTGAGCTAGAGATCAATGAGACGACAGAGAGCAACACATATGCTTCTTACCTAGATTTACTCCTGTCGATTGGAAAGGATGGTCAACTTCACACATCCCTTTATGACAAACTTGACGATTTCAATTTCCATATCACAAACTTCCCGTTTCTAAGTGGTAATATTCCATCATCTCCTGCTTATGGCGTTTTCATTTCACAACCTATACGTTATGCCAGGGCATGCTCTTCTTATGAATGTTTTATTCTGAGAGCAAAACGACTAGCCAATAAACTACTTACACAAGGTTACGTTGTTGAACGCTTGGAGTCGTCGTTTAAGAAGTTTTATGGTCGATACGGGGATTTTGTTAAACATTATGAAGTCCCCCTCTCAGAAATATTAGATAGTATTCTGGATCACGGCCACAGACAGTGACTCCCTTTCACCAATTGTTCATTTCACCGAACTTGACTTTACCACCAATCTTGACCTGTTCACCGAATTTGACTAGAAAGGTTTCCATCGAACGTTGGAGACGGGTGTGACATGCCAGCAGAAGACGCTGACTCTTTCTGGACACCTGGTCTTATCCCGTTTGGGATTCGCAATTGTTCTTCATGTTGAGACCATTTACACATCTAATTCGTCGTGTTATAATGGACTTGAGTTTTGATCATCGATTGGTACTTCAATTTTATTTTAAAACGAATTTCCAAGATTTTCTAATGAGTTCTGAAATTTTATCAAAGGGATACACCATAGAAAGTTTTAGTGTTGTGTTAGATAAGAAGACAGCAACTATTTGTTCATTGCAATTGAAATTAGCCACTTTATTTAACACTTTTACCAATCAACTAGGCAATGTCATGTTGTATATGCTGGCCGGCATGTATGACCCTTGTCATGACTGTCTTCTGTTCCGTAAGCATATACTAGCAAATCCTTCAAATCAATTGAAATAAGACCAATGCATGTTATGAAATAACAAACCTTTACTGGCACGTTCATAAGTTAATTATCAACACCAATTAAAGTTGGTAACACTCAGGGGTTTGATCACGTACAGACCTTCATTGATGATAGAATTTGTAAACTTGAAATGAAGGAACTACAGTCGGTATGTAAATATTTAAAGATTGTTTTTCAATTCTGGAAAAAACATCGGAATGTAAAAACAATTGCATATGGAGAAAAATCCCTGTAGCCCAAAGTGTTTCACACAGAAGTCTAAAACTATCTAAAATATCATGTACAGGATATATATCACTTTATAGTTCTCTATTAACATAATCCGTTTGACAAATTAAATAATTAAATGACATATATATATATGTGTGTGTGTGTGTGTGTGTGTGTGTGTGTGTGTGTGTGTGTGTGTGTGTGTGTGTTCGCCTGTCCAGGCAACAAGGATTAATTTGTAACAGATGACAATTCGGGTAAATCCTAATCACCCTGTACATATACCATGACAATGAATCACCGATATTACTAACTATATGATTACAATAATACTGACACTCAGAAAAATTACTGAAACACAGAAACTTGACTATTTAAAGTTAAATTGTCGCATTGCCTAATTCTGAAATTAATATGAAATTTAAAATGTCCAAAATTTAAGAATGAATTTTTGCTCTGTCGGGTCATACTGTTATTGTTATTTCACAATATATTTCACAATCAGTTTTAAAGCATGAACATGTATCACATTTGGTATAACATATATTGTATGACTTACTCTTTTACTCTGTCCTTTTGATAAAAAAGTAACAAAACCGTTAAAATACAAAATATATCTCAACTCAATATTGTTCAACCAACTCACGCTTTCGTAATATTTATGGGTTTGAGAATATTGTAACAATAACTTATACACAAACATAAAACAATTTTACCGGATTTGTATCTATGTCTTGGACATTCTATTGATTTATGCTTTGGTATCTGAGGTTTTTATATTTCAAAGAGAATTCATCAGAAATGCCATTAATATGTAAAACGTATCTTGAATATAAAATAATGTAGAATTGTCATGTTCTGATTAACTTTGTCTTAGCTTCTTTCCTAAAACTATAAATTTGATATTGTTAATAATATCTATAACCAGAGGGCAGTTGTCACTGTTGTTGGACGGTTTGAGTCCCCGAGGGTATACATAAACCAAATACCTGGTGTTTCGGTACAATCCGATTATGTTACACTAAAGTAAAATTTTTACGGTTTGAGTCCCCGAGGGTATACATAAACCAAATACCTGGTGTTTCGGTATTATCCGATTATGTTACACTGAAGTAATATTTTATTCCGATACCAACATCTAAATTCTAAACTTCTTTAAAGCTTAAATTTTCATTCATACAGTGGGTAATCTTAAACGGATCTGGCAACACATTTAGATTTATAATTTGTCCTTTTATGATAACACATTTTAGGTACATCTATCTATATTAAATTTGAGTTCAACTGATGAAGTCTTATCAATATTATAAAAATTATACCAAAGTTATAATACTCAAGAAGATCGTTTCTGTCAATTAGAGCTCCACTTTTAAACAGATTTCCTAAAGAGAAAGTGATATCAGACAAGGCCAAACAATAAATCTAAACGTATAGCCAAAATAAGTCAAAGGGTAACCACTGTAAAAAGATGGCTATCTTAGCTTTGGAAAAAAATTAGAATTTAAATGGTGTTATCAGTGAGAAATATTACTTTTGTATAAGATTATCAGCTGATACCGAAATACCAAGCATTAGGTTTATGTATACCCTCGGGGACTCAAACCGTAAAATATTACTTTAGTATAACATAATCAGCTGGTACCGAAATACCAGGTACTTGGTTTATGTATACCCTCAGAGACTAAAACGGTCCACCAGCAGTGGCAACGACCTAGTGGTTATAGATATTACAAACATAATACCAAAGTTATAATGCTCAAGAAGACGATCGTTTCTATCAATTTGACTGTATCAGTTGAGCTTCAATTTTAAACAAATTTCCGAACCGAAACGATCGTCATGAGCATTTTTTTTTTTTTTTGTCTCTTTTGTAAAACTTTGGTATTGTTAATAATATTTACCGACAAAAATGATTACTGTCAAAACGCAGAAAATAAAAAACACATCAATAAGAAATTTAATTTAAACCACAGAACGCAACATATCGCTCCTGTCTGTATACAACTATGCTGATATGATTATTTTGTTAGCCCCTGTTACTATCAACATGCGAATATAATGAGAATGCACATGTACTTTTAACACAGACACAAGATACATCGTTAAAAGCTTAAGCTTTCATCATGTATTGTTATTTATTGCCTGTCAATTGCTTAAAACTTTTGTAAAACTAACAAATATATAATAGTATACATGCATATTTTTTTTCGTAATCATAATTACTTACAATTGTCTAAGCAACACAAAGTGGGATTTATCTGTGTTTTTTATTAGTCGAAAGAATACAACTTTTAAATGCCAGGGACATTAAAAACAAAACTATAAAGCATAGCTAAATTTCAAACAACTCCGTTTTCAGTACAGATCTTTGATTAAGATAAAAAGTAAAAAGGGTGAAGTACCAATGGATACTCGAAACTCAAATTGCATTAGAACACGACATATTAGATATACAAATGGTCTCAACATGAAGAACTATCGCGAATCCCAAACAGGATAGGGTTAGGTCTCCGGAATGAGCCTGCGTCCTATGACAGCATGTAATATTAGATTTGGTAGATAGTGTGAACGATTCACCCATATACATCAATTGTTGAACTTAAGTGTCAAATCTCTCATTATATCAAATCACGAAAATGGGAATTGTTTGAAGACCTTATAATTTATATTAAAATACATTTATAATGACAAAATGAATGTTTCAAATTTATTTTTAAATCATGCCTCAAAAAGGTCCAGAATTCGAATGTATGCAACATAATAACTATACATCAATGTGGAAAATGAAAAATTGTTTTTTTATTTTAAGGTTGGTACTGTAACCACGTAAACGTTTTAATTGATGATAATGATGATGATGATGATGATGATGATGATGCATATTACTTTATTTTTGCAATGACGCTTGTTGGATCTCGAAATTTCTGTAATCACACCAGTGTGTTGCGTACAAAAGTCTAAAAAAGGTGTTCTAAATTTATTCTAAACTTGTTCTGCCTGAAGATATGACCATCTCTCTATATATATACTCCAAAATAGTTCTAGAAATCACTAGATAGGAAAAATCAAGGAAATGGTCTTTCTACAAGATTAGAGTTAGAAAGTCCTTGAACAAACACACAAACAACTGATCCTCCAGAAAGGTCCAGATACACTTAGTTCAAAAGTACAAATAATTCTAAACAACCACCCATTAACCGTCATAACACTAATGTATAAAAGAAAAACAAAATTAAACTTATAACAAGAATAACACGTAATCATATGTCTCGCCGATCCCTGAGTTGATTTCAAATGTAGTAAAGTATACTTGTAACGTGCAGTAGTAATAAATAAAGGTTCAGGGATATGAGTGTATTTCTAGTTATAAAGTAATATATATATATATATATATATATATATATATATATATATATATATATATATATATATATATATATATATATATATATATATATATATATATATATATATATATTCCAGGGAGGGGCAGAACCCCTATATGCACCACTAAATGCCTCTCACCATAACGATCAATAATATATATGGTTTAAGGGTGGGGCTGTGAACGTTGTTTTAGAGGTAGGCATGTAAATGGTTTTCCATAAATACATAAAATAATAAATTAAAGAAGGTAGGTATGTATATCCTGCAAATAAATAAGCACTGATGTTTTACCGTAATGGAACTTCCAAATTATCAGCAACTTAACACTATCGCTAACTATTTTCCTCTTGGGGTTTGTGTGTGTTTTTTTCTGTCAGACAGAGAAACAATGGAATGACCTGTTTTCATTAGCAATCTTTGTAGATATTGACTTAACATTTATGCAAAAAAAATCTGAAAGACATCTGATCACTGTTTCATGAGAAGCAGATATTTAGATGTGTACCGAATTTTGGTCCATTTTGGCCTTTGGGTGCCGTCGCGGTCGAGGTCATAGTTGTTGTATTAATGGTATATGCATGATATCCGTATTTCTCCCTTAAAATTTTGGGGTGAATTTTCTAAGGGGGAGGGGGGGGTAACTTTTTCACAGGACGAATAACATAGGTGTTAAACTGGGTCATTTTTCTACGGCTACCAGGGTAAGATTTCTATCGTAGAAAAGTGAACCCGGGTAAGATTTTTATCGTAGATAAGTCGCTTTCGATTTCGTGGTATTTGTACTGATATTCCAAAAAATTATAGATAGTTGATCTTTCTTGCAAAAATAACAAGTCACATTACTACAGGCTGCTTTTCAAATCTGGTGCATGGCTCTGCAGGATATCCATATTTTAGGTTACATGTTTACAATACACTGCCGAATTGGAAGTCATGGCAATCTTATCTGAATGTGCAAACTATTATGACGAACCTTACCGGATCAGAACAACTCAAAAAGTTATACAGTCTAAACTGTATTAAGCGGGAAGTTATGAAATATTATAAACATAATATCAAATTTATAATGCTCAAGACGATCGTTTCTGTCAATTAGACTTCATCATTTCATCTACAATTTTAAATATATTTTCTAAAGAGAAAGTGGTATCAGAAAAGGCATACTTTAAATGCTGTTGGAATTATATATTAATCGATCACCCTCTGAGGGAATGTTCGACACGACAAGACCAATATTTAATATATATATGGCTAAAATTTAGTTGCCCAAAAATAACCCTTCACTTTATGACCAAATTTTAGCGATGCCAAAATATCCCAATTTACAGTATTATAAATAACAATGACGTTCAGAAAATATACAAATATGGAATTTTTTTTACATTTACCTGTTGTAAATCCAGAAAAGGTGTCATGTACCATGAATGACGATATGACAAAAGATAAATAGAGTAAATTTAAATATAAACGAAAGTTAAAGGTTTAAACAGGCTAATATAATTGCACATGAGCGACCATTTCTAACATTAAGACATCAGCAATTTAGATCGCGTTTCGACAGCAAAAAGAAGTAGGAGACAAGGTCACTACTAAATATAGATATAATGCCCGACGGTCCTAGAGTAATCACGTTTATAAATAACTCTATTAGTCATTAACGCAGGGATATCGAAGCAGCGTTTGATGCCAACGTGTAGATTTTACGCTCTTAATAGGTCTTGTTTGCGATAACTCAGTTTCACTACTTGAAATGTTAAGTTGCCAGTTCGATAGCAGTTGTTGAGACGTCTGTAGCAATTGTGACTTATTTCATTATATTTTATTGTGGACTCACGGCCGGTGTGACCGGTCAATAGTGGATGCTTACTCCTCCATGGCACCTGATCCCACTTCTTGATATCAAGAGGTCTGTATTTGTCTAATTTTACCAGATTTGACTACTAGTATATATCCTGGACGTCCTGATGATATATACTTTAGTATCTGAGATTATTATATTTTGGAAAGGTTAACATAGGTTCTTTAATCATTTTACAAAACAAATAAGATAATTACCATAGATATTATTTATGACGTTGACCTCACATACCAAAACTCTGTAAATGAGCACCCTAATATCTTTTGTGGTCTAATTGTCTAGCGCAAAGTACGGGATTCATTTCCCGGTACCGGGTATACCAAACAAATGTTAGTAGCTGCAAAGTTCTCGGCATACAAAAAGAAAACTACAATGTATGGACAATTAGGATGAGACTTTAACTCGAGGTTCCATGTCACAACAGCCGTGGCACGTAAAATTACCCCCACTGCGATACCAAAACCTTGAGGTTCCATGTCACGACAGGCGTGGCACGTAAAATTACCCCCACTGCGATACCAAAAGCTCGAGGTTCCATGTCACGACAGGCGTGGCACGTAAAATTACCCCCACTGCGATACCAAAAACTCGAGGTTCCATCTCACGACAGGCGTGGCACGTAAAATTACCCCCACTGCGATACCAAAACTCGAGGTTCCATGTCACGACTGGATAGCACGTAAAAATTATGGGGCGCCGTTTCACATTATTATATCATTTAATGATATCACCTATTCGAATAGGTGATATCACTCAGTCAGTTACTGATATCACCAATTCTTACGGGTGATATCCGATTGGAATACTGAAAAACTGATATCACCTATTTGAATAGGAGCATTCATTTGCATTGATTCATAAGTGCTATCATCTATTCGAATAGGTGATATGACTTTATAAATAGAATAAGTGAATTCATTCATTCTAATAAGTGATATTACTTATTCGGATTGGTGATATCACTCATTTTTCTGAATGATTCAGGTTGCACATTAATGGAAAAATATCACAATATTACGATAAAATGTTACACTGAAAAATAACGTTTTGTTTAGAGTAACCCTAATCAATTTCCACTGTTGACAGACTAATAAAGAGGTGACAGTGTGTGTGTGTGTGTGTGTGTGTGTGTGTGTAAAATTCGATTTTTATTGTTGTTGTTGTGGTTGATTTACGTCCCACTCATACGCAGACGTCACCTATTGCCGGTGAACGGCTTCAAATTTTTGCACATGCTTGACACTTGCGGTCAATGAGAAGTGAGGGTTATTTAACGTGCCGACACCTACTGTGACACGGGACCTCGGTTTTTACTGTAACATCCGAAGGACAAGAAACCAATCTGCTGCCGGCTGGAGTCGAACTCACGACCTCACGATCAAGAATCTAGTGCGCTACCCACTGAGCCAGGACTGCTAGATTGTTTTGATGGTTACCAAATTTATCTCGCTCATTGGTCAACGATGGTTGACATATAAAGGCTATGTCTAATTTCTCGCTATCATTGAGTTTTACTTCAGTCAAAAGGAAATACAAAGGAAAACAAATTTCTTTATAGACAAGATATATAAAATTCCTTTCTCGAGATATTGGAACATTGACATATTGAGATAAAATTAATCAGAATTATATTATCCATCACTAATGTTCATGATGACTCAGTTCAAGATTTAAATTAATTCCAATATAAATCAAAAAAGTAAATACATGTAAATCGAAATTTCGAGATGATATTGTTTACATTTGGCAGCAATACGCATCCGTACAATAAAAAGTATTTCTTTCTTCGTTTATAATTATCATCGCCCATTACATATAGATATTTTTAATACCAAAAAAAACAAATGTATATGGTGACAGTTATGCATCACATTGATTATATTTGTCAGTGACCACATTTAGGTTGACCTTTTCTCCACTATATAGACAATGACGTCTTTTGTTACAATGAAAGGAGGTGAAGTACTTTATAACACAGTGACCACCTTTAGGTTCACCTTTTGTCCAATATGTAGTCTATGACGTCTTTAGTTACAATGATGGGAGTACAAAGTGTGTTATACGGTCATTCCTTGTCGAATGTCGTATTTATAGGTTTAGTGATATGATTTATTCACCTAGTTATAGTACATGTACAAGGCTAAGACCCATATATGATATAAAGAGGAAAACAGACACTGTAACAAGATATATAAAATTACTTTGTGAACTTTATAATATATATATATATATATATATATATATATATATATATATATATATATATATATATATATATATATATATATATATATATTATACCTTGTTTTTTCAGTTGTAATCAAATTTGTACATTGCTTATAACATTTGCTTATTATTATGCAAAATGATGATTCAAAAATAAATTAGAGAGCAACACGAAAGAATGGTTTTTATTTTAACCATTATCATCATCATCGTTGTTGCTGTTGTTGTTGCTGCTGTTGTTTTTTTTTGTTTTTTTTTGCAAGATTCTTTTAAAATTAGTACATATGTTGAAATAATAAATTTTAGAAAATGACCCCGAAATAGAATAAATATACATGTATATCTAAAAGCTGAACAACTTCTGTCACAACTATTTATCATGTGGATAGTTTATATCAAGTAGATAATGCATATGCCCCATGGATGAATTGCCTTCCTTTCAACTTTGTCCATTAAGTCGTATGGTACTTGTGCATTGTATGATAGTTTGTTTATTCCAGAGGTGAAGACCTAAATAAATGTCTTTTCTAACAGATGATTTATCAGTTAATATGTTGTCCATCAATACATCACGCGTGAGAATTAATATGTCGGTCGATGAACCCATGTGACGTTTTTACAAATAGGCGCTGCTTTTGGTGTTCTCGGTACCAATTACATGTCTACACAGGACATATATCTACATGTGTATATAATTTGTAATTTCCATATAATGACAGTGGTTCCTACAGCAAACTATCTGTACTGCAAGTGAACATGGCGGTCCTAGCAAAGGCAATGAGTCAAATATTCGGGATAAGTGTCTCACATAGTGAAAATGTCATTGAAAACTATAATTCTTTAGTAAACTATATTTACATCTGTTAGTGTCTACATATATATGAAATGTGTTGTTGTTGTTGTTGTTATGTAGAGCAATTGCAAAACTAAACAAAACAAAGGTGAAACAAACATGTTTTACGAAACGGAAACACATGTGGGAAATATGTATTCGAAGATGAAAAAATCAAGTCATATACCTGATCTATATTCATTCTATAAATGTCAATATCTCCGTGTTTTGTTATCCTTCATACGTCAATCATGTCATTTATTATTCACCCTTTTTACTTTTTATCGCATAAAATAGATAAACACCAATAATTTGTTTCACAACATTAATTGTATAATTGCTCATAGAAAAGGCTTTGATATAGTATTGCCATATTCATTAACATATCATTGTCCAGTACACATGTACTTACAAAATAGATAAATACCATGTTTGTTCATCCGTTATTATTTATTGATATTGGAGAAGATTTTATATTGATAGGAACTAGAGATAAATAAGATGACAACCATTTCCAAGGATCCAGCTGCATCAAATTGTAAGAGATCTTAATAAAGTAAAAAAAATATGAACAAAATCTGATTTGCAGGTATGTACTACAAAGCTTCACAAAAAAGTAAGTTGTGTCCAGTATTACATACATTGTTGCTTTGACTTGCTGTTAATCAGAATGCTAATGGGGAATTTTCCCTTCCCCTTAATTTTCAATCTTTTCCGGCATGTCAAGTATTTCAGAATAAAACAATCTTCAAATAGTTTGCAATGTGGCGACCATCTTTAAAATTAAAAACAAAAATGGTCGCCATTTTTAATACTTTATGTGTCATCGTCTTTGCTATATCATCCTTCCCTAGTGTCAATTTTGTGGAATTTGACAATGATAAAAACATTACGACCATTTTGAAAATGGCTCCCGTATTGAAAAAACCGACACTAGATGTCGCAACTAGACACGACCATCTGAAATCATACTAAATATCGGCGAGATCTGATCAACAGTAGCAAAGTTACAGTACAGGCAGGATTTGTAACGAACGCATGGACAGACTAGTCAACATAGGGTGTCACACAGTAAGTGTGTCATGGCTCTTATTAGAAATTTAACATTCAGAAAGCTCCAGTTGAATTATGGATACAAACAAAGGAATAGGCAAACAAAACGCACGTGGAATAAATACCCAAACATATTACGTACAATTAAAAGCTAAATAAATGTTATAGTTTACCCAGAAAGCAATTTAAAAGCATCAATATTCACTGACACAAGTTTAAAAAGATAATTTAATACCCGACAAGCAGTAGAAGAGAAGAGGCTCTATACGAATCCGATGAATATCAGCCAAACATGGACCCAGAAGATCTAGAGGTGGGATCAGGTGTCATAAAGGAGTAAGCATCCTCTGTCGACAAGTCACGCCCAAATTAAAATGAACACAATAAACGTTCACAAAAATCCTGGTCAAAAATACATAGCTCAAATGTTCGGCTTATCTTCGAAAAAGTGATATACTAGTGCTATAATTTAAATAATGTCTAAACTAACCATAAACACGGATACTATCCATTTGTTATGGATCTGAATTCAGATTCATGTACAAAATGATGGATCAACAAGGGATGTATACCCTTCTGTGGTATCTGATCTCACGTGTATTTTCCAGAGGACAGTTTCTGTATTTAATTGACCTATGTTTAAATTTAGCATATGTACTATGCATCTTGTACTTTCTTAAAATGTGATATTTAAATGTCTGTGAAGTTGGCAGAGCAATCGCCAACCTACGATCGACACTCAATGTCTAGCTGGACAATCAGCATTCATCTCGACATTTTAATATAGGAATATATGGCAAGAATAATAATGCATAATTCCGAATGTCTAGCTAGACAGACAACATTCATCTCGATATTCGACGTAAGGTAAGGATTATATAGTAAAAAAAAATAATAATCATCTCGTCATTCGAAGATAGGAATACATGACAAGCATAATCATTAAAAATTCCGAATGTCTAGCTAGACAGTCAACATTCATCTCGACATTCGAAGATAAGACTAAATGGTAAGCATAATGGTGGAAAATTCGAATGTCTAGCTAGACAATCAACATTCATCTCGACATTCGATGTAAGGACTATATGGCATGCATAACAATGAATGATTCCATTCTTTAGCTAGACAGTCAACATTCATCTCGACATTCGATGTAAGGGCTATATGGCAAACATAGTAATAAAAGATTCGGAATGTCTAGCTAGACAATCAACATTCATTCGTCTAGCTGTTTATCTGGACATTCGGAATCATTTATTATTATGCTTGCCATATATTCCTATAATCGAATGTCGAGATGAATATTTATTGTCTAGTTAGTCATTCGGAATTATTGATCATTTTGTGTACTATATATTCCTATATTTGAATGTCGAGATGAATGTTGATTGTTTAGCTCGACATTCGGAATTTTTCATTATGATGCTTGTCAAATTGTCCCTACATCGAATTTCGAGATAAATGTCGATTGTCTAGCTAGACATTCTGAATTATTCATTATTATGCTTGTAATACATTCCTGTATTCGAATGTCTATGTAAGTGTTGATTGTCTGACTAGACATTCGTAATTTTTCATTATGATGCTTGCCATATAGTCCTAACATCGAACGTCGAGAGGAATGTTCATTATCTAGTTACACATTTGGAATTTTCATTATGATGTTTGCCATTATTATCCTTGCCATGTAGTCCTACCATCGCACGTCGAGATGAATGTTGCTTGTCTAGATAGACATTCGAAATAATTCATTATTTTGCTCTCGATCATGGAATGTCGAGATGAATGGCGATTGTCTAGCTAGACATTCTAAATTTCCATTATTATGCTTACGATATAGTGCTGACTTCGAATGTCGAGATGAATGTTGACTGTCTAGCTAGACATTCAAAATTTTTCATTATAATGCTTGCCATGTATTTCTAATTTCTTCGAATGCCGAGATGAATTTTGATTGTCCAGCTAGACATTCGGAATTTTTAACGGCATAAAAGTTTTCTCAAATTCACATTATAAAAACATACGACTTCTCTACTCTTTACACAACTATTCCACATAAAAAATTAAAATAAAGACTTTTTAGCATCATATATATATATATATATATATATATATATATATATATATATATATATATATATATATATATATATATATATATACAATTTATATATTTAAATGTACGCCATAAGTAAGACATCTTTCAAAGTTAATGATATAATCATATCGTACTAATGAATGCCCTCGTGTGATTGACAGGGCACCTTGAATATTCTGTTACTAATAACAAATGTCACTTGAACTTTCACAGAGGTCAATATTCGATATCAGTAATAGTAATTGTAATAGATCAAAGGCGGATAAAGGATTTTAGGTTAGAGGTCCTAGGATGCAAATCGAGACCTCATTTGAGGGGTAGAGTTACACAATTATATACTAGGTTTTACACAATATGAGCCTCACTGAGCATGCTTATTTTTTAAATTGATGGACAAACTTTGAAGCAGACATGAAACGCTAGACTTTCAATGATCACTTCGGCGAGTTCATGTATAATAAAGCTTGAAAACTTCAAATAATTCATCAGTTATGTGTTTAACTGAAGAAAAAATCACGTTGTATGAATAAAAAGGAAACGGTGATCAATTCCTGTTTCAAAAAAAAAAAAAAACGCGAATTAAAATGTTTATCAATGCAAAGCTGAACTCAGGGAATTCCTCATTTCGACAGTTTGGCCTATGTTGTGTGACTATAAACAGTTTCAATTGTCTTCGTTGTTCAATTAAGCTTCAATCTGTTTTCAAATTGAAATAAATGGCAGCTCAGAAATAATAATGTGAGAGCATGCAAATGAAACAAGATTCAAATTAGACACAAAGAAGTGTTTTAACACTTGAATCTCAGGTAACTATTTTCTACAGCGCAAGTTGAAGTAGTTAGGCATATCCTATAGTATTTTCAATTTTGTACGATATAGGCCGATGATGCTTAACTTAGAACACGAAAAAACCCCAGGAGTTTTTAGCGTGCCATGGTAATAAGGCCTTGCCTTCATAAAATCAAAGTACTGAAAACCGGGCTTACAAATACTCAAGTAATAATATTGCCTATTTTCATTCTGATGGTATTATTGGTTCATCGATCAGTGACTCTCAAAATGTTTTATATCTTTATTCGTACATAAATTTATTTAAATATTTCATTCATTTATTCATTATTCATTTATACATGTAGCCTATCTAATTAATTGTTTATCTGTCTTTTTATTTAGTTATCTATTTACTTACCAATGTATTTTAGATTTTGTTTATACACTTAATGATTTGACTGTCAGTCTACTGATTCCTTCATTATTATCTAATAATAGTATTTTTATTTATCAGTTTTGCTAAAAATATCAATGCATTTAATTCTTATTACTACTGTTCGCGCGACTCACTTCGGAAATCGGGAAATCTTCGATATTTCGAATGAAACGAAAGCATAGTATATAATGAAGGCTTCAATGGCTAAAATAAGTTGTTAAATAATTAAAATGGGGTCTCATTATTATCTATTCAAAAGAATGAGTAAAAAGGATTAAAATATAGCATGGATGGGTCATTCGTAGTGTTAAAATAATGTCCGCTGTGGAGGGAATTCCTGCGCGTAGTCAATGACGTCAGTTGTGGACGGTTCCAATCTTTAACAGGTACAGACTGTACTATCGATTGCAACAGCAATCTCAACAGGCTTCTTGAATGAAGTTAATTGGAAGGGGTGAAACTTATGTCATGGGTGATATAATAAAAGAAGTGTGGACGATTTTCGGATTTCCGAAGTGAGCCGCCAGCTAAATTAACAGTTCTTTCAGCAGTTACCTCTCCTCAATATATAATTGATCGAATCGTAGCTTGCGAACATCATTTACAATGTCTCCGCATTTGAAAAAATGACTTATTTAGGATATCATATCGAAACGGATTGATATATTTAAAAGGAGATTAACAATTAAGATATAAAATACTTCTACAGTGTCTATTTTCATTCTTGATAATAGCTTCAACGACGGTACATTTTTTGGCATTCTATGAAATATACTTTCGATTATTGCGTAATTAATAGTTCAAAACTCTCTCCTACTTTCATGGGACGTTAATCAACAATAAACAAACAAACTCTCATACTTTCAGATCCCCAAAACGTCTCAGTTTGACTATTGTTTGATCAGTATTGCTTTTCCAGTAAAGTCTCGTTTGTGACGCCTATAAATTTTAACACCATTTAGAACGTGTCCTTATTCAAATAATTAAGTTAGTTGATACCAACTGAGAGTAACACTAATTGAACAATAAATCCTTAATTTTTCATGTAAGAAAGATACATTTCAGCCATATTGATTGCAAATTTTACTGGCCAATTATTACCATTTCTTTTAGTATTCAAAAATAATATTTTCATCACCAAATGACGGGATAATGTAAAAATGTTGTATCAATATATTGAATAACAACCTATCGGGTACATTTTACCCTTTAAATATCCTTATTCACAATATTTTTACCGGTGTAAAGACGAATAATGACCCCCGTCGAATAATGACCGGGGGTCATTATTCTACGTAGAAAAATGACCCCCCGGTCATTATTCGACGTTTTAGGGGGTCATTATTCGACCGTAGAATAAGTGGCACCAGCCCCAAAAATTGCAAATTTTCCTTAAAGTATGCCCTCGTGAAAAATATTGACGGTCCTTTCCATAGAATAATTTTGACCCCCTTAATAAACCGACTTGATTTCTCGAATCTGGTATCCAATAGTTATTAATATGTACTCTTTTTATATCTATGTACGATGGGGTGTTCTGAAAGTATCGTAGATATGGCGCATGTTGAAACAAACCGCTTATACTTCAGATAATACTAAGTATGCATTTTTTTTTTTTTGCGATTATTTTCAACCAACTCATTTGTTAATTCCCTGATTTATATTAATTTTCAGAAAAAAACTAATGACCTTCGAAACCCAGTAAAGAAATAAATAAATAGGATACCACTTCATGGTTTTTGTGACTTATCGGATGTTACCTAACATTTTGTTGCCATCGTGTATTCCATAAAATCTGCATTTCATTTTGGCATAGTGTTTCACAGACACATCTAGTGTTGTGTGAAAATATACAAATATTCAACATGAACCTGTGTTATTACCATCGGAGGTTGTGTAGTATGTAATTTTGTACAATAACCCGGGGCATGACATTTTTCTATGGGGTCATCGGTGCAGTATTCCTAGCTTTAAGATCTAACATGGAAGTGGGAGAAAAATGACGCCCCGGGTTCATATTTAGAATATTCTGAAACGGTTTTGACTAACATTATTCTACGTGGCAGGAGTGTAGTAGGGAGTGATTTTTCTACGTAGAATAATGACCCCCCGGTCATTATTCGACGGGGGTCATTATTCGTCTTTACACCGGCATGATAACTTTTTCTGCATACAAGTTTTACCCACCACCATATTAATACAGCGAAACATTTTTTTTACCGTGTTCTGTTTAGCACTCTCGATCAATAAAAACCGACACATTATGACTTTTTTAAAGTTTAATTTGACACTTTGTGAAAGAAAGAATAAGTCCAACAATGTGATAATCGTGAGTAAAATAACTGATAATGTGTCTGCATGTTAGGTATAGCTTCAATAGTTCAACCACAAACTCAACAAGATGACAATCAAATATTGTCTTTTTCAAATTAGATTTTTAAAGTTTCACAAATTTGCAAAATGCTTCCTTACGTGGAAAATGGAATTGCTGGAACAGAAGGCTGTGTATAAACTACAATTACCCCTTAGAGAATGCTTTACACAGTGTATCAAAAGTAGTTTGAGGATTTTGAAAACTCTATGGATTTGTCTGTGACGATGATGATCACAACAAAGTCCAAAATCTAACTATGAATCTTGCAGATTTAATTTTTTTTCAGATGCATTCTATTTTAAAGATGAAAGGCGACTAAATACTGTATTTTAAACATCAATAGATTGTGATAATGTATCTTTGATTATCGTGATTTACAACATGTAATAACCTATATCATGCTGTAGGGTTTGAAACTCTTTAGTAAAGAAGGGGAGAAAAATGGTGACGTTTACCCAGTAAAAGAGGTGAAATAACATGTCTTATTGCAGCTTCTCTTAAATGTAAATTGCTCATGACATTTCTCAAAAACTTCCAAATAGCAAACAAAATTCATGTAACATCAATCGACAACAGAAAATGAATGAGCTCATTTGTTTTAAAGATTTTTTTTTTACAGTTTACATTGAGTTTAAACAAATCAATCAATTAAACAAATGATACCAAATAATATTGTCAAAAGGAATGTTTTCTACTTTATTTGCAAACAAGTAGTGATAACCTGTAATGGTCGCATAAGTTCCTGTCTCATCTACAAATCACTTAACCAATACATCATGAAATTCAACATATTTGTTACCCACACCAGATAGATGTATGTATCAAATCTGAATAGAACTGGTTTAGCTGTTTTGAGATAAAATTTTAAAAACTGTGGTATGAACACCCACATGACGCATTAAACACATCTAAAAACGAACAATAACAAATTGAAAGTGATCACTAATGTCATCTAGGTTACATAATAAAAAGAAATTTATCAAAATGTAACATGTATGTCAGAAATTTCATGTATAGAACTTGAATCTTGGTGTCACAATGTGAGTTACATTTTACAAAACCAATCTCACGAACACAAATATTGATAAACAAACATCATAATCAATCAATAAACTATAAGACGCGATAATTTAATCATGTTAAAATGTGACTCATTTTTCATCCCTGAAACAGATTAAAAGTGTCATCCCAAGAATTCATAGACTTTACACAAAATGACCAGAATCGTAGTTTTAACATACATTATTGCAACTCATAAATGAAACATGCGACTATATAATGTATAAAACATGATATATCATTGTATCGTTTTTTTCATTATATTTCTTGTGTACTAGTATTTCATGATGAGTCTGTCCCATATCCTATATAAACAATAAATAATACATAATTACAAATAGGGAATAATTATGCCGATACACACTACACAATGTGTCATGATAAATATTCAAATTTCAAAAGAACAAATTCATATATATATATATATATATACATTAAAGTATACAAAATGAGTACAAATTAAATAAACACCAACTAAATAAGCCATTAAAATTGAACTGGCACATTATTTGGTCACGTATTCAGATTAAACATGACAGCATCATGGGTACATAATGTTATGATATCAATTTTGGGTTATGGTATCAAGCAATGTAAAAACTTAATTTTAGCAGTAAAGATATTTTTGAAAATCTAAGTTAAGCTATCTTAATCATCAAGCGTTGTTATGGAAATTCATTTCACATACTTTATGGCTTTTATTGACATATGGACATGGTCGTAAGTGACTCAGATATGAGGGTCTTGATAAAATTCACTCAAGAAAAAACAATATAACCTATCATTTACTTTGATATGCATTTTAAAGTATAACATCTTAACTTTGAGTATTTAATAATACTGACACATTAAAAACATCATCAAAGGCTGAAATGGACACAGTGACATTGAGTACATGCAAAAGCTGCAAAGTTTGTTGGCCATTACAATGAGATAAAAGTGTGTTAGTGTGCTTACATTTCTATGAAAGCAAGACACTTATGTTCATTTCCAGAAAGGCAGGAAACATCAATAATATCATAATTAAATCTAACAATCTAGTTAATTTAGGTGGACTCTATCTCTAACTGATAAGCTTCTAGGTTTTAAAGAGTCCTGAAATGACAACTCATAGACCACGACAGCACTAAGTAGTTTCCGGACATTTATAGCTTCCTTTTTTTCAAAATCATATTCTAGTTTAAATTTCATGCTAATATGATTAATATCATGATAGAAGTTATAACAAATGCATGAACAGAAAGAACACACAGTGAATAAGCTTGAAGAAAGCCTTAGTTTTAGTGTACCACAATGCATATTGTTTTGAAACTGCATAAATGGTGAGGAATTGGAATGTGACAGCTCAACATCATGAAATCCTGATAAGTCATTTATGGCCGAGCGAGTGTAAGATCAATCATTAATCAACATATAAAATGTTTATTGCACATTGTAGACGATGCACATTTAAGGATTTAGGATCCAAAGGTGAAGAAAATTTGTGTCGTTCATTCACTTTATGGTAAAGGGCAACCTAACAAAAAGATATTAATTCTGCACTGTGTGTCACAATTTAGGTCCACGTATGAACACCGGCATAACTAAGTGACATTTCTATGTCTGATTTACATAAATCAATTGTCCTTGTTATGAACTCTTTCAAGATATGTTTATTTATAGCTGTTAGATGGACGTCAAAGACTGACATATGTTTAGGGCTCATAAAATTATTGTAAACTATAATGCATCATTCCATTACAAATCTGTCAAGTTTGTAAGAGATATCAAACCTCATCAACACTTCAGAAACACTAACACTGCGTTCTACTTTATAATAACCTATAAATGTGCAAGTAAATCATAAATCCCATAGTTGAGATAACGGCATGAATGAAGTGCAAACACTCGGAATAAATAGATTTTCCAGGAAATTGCTCTTAGTTACCTTAGTAATTGTGATTTTCTTTATACCAATGTCTACACATGTATTTGTTACATCATATTCCAAAAGCACTCACAAAAATAGTTTTACACAAGTGAGAACTAAACGTACTTATTCAAAATCCACTTTTTCAATTTTGCTATACTAAAGCTTTGTAACCCGACCTAAACAACATTTACAGTGTGTAACATAACATGACAAAAAATATGACATTGGCATCAGCCTGCTTTCCGAAGTATAAATTATTCATATTTCGCAAGACAAGAGGCAACTGTGTTTAAAATCATTACAGCGTCTTCTATGTCCCTTTTCCACAAACAGACCTTGATTTATGTTTTGAATGAAAGAGAATGCTTAACCAATCTAACCTCTCTGCTCAAAAGTTTTAATTTCTCAATAGGCTAATCTAACATATCAGAAACAAGATAGAAATATAGGATAAACATTCTATCATCTTATGAATTGTTTACCCATTTTACTGATAATTTTTGAAAAACAAAAAGCAAATAAGTTTAAAATGTGTTATCTGGTCTTTACGTTAGTCCGAGTTATCTCCCATGTCAGCAGGTATCGATTGTGATGTCATGTCTTAACGTGAGAAAACAACATCATTTTCACACAAATATATGACATCACAATTAATAATTGTTCTCATTTTACGCACAAACAAATGACATCACAAACGATACCTGCTATGAGGTGTGGTAATTCTGGATAATAAAAATACCTAATAATTAGATGTTACAGCTTTAGATAAACTTCACAATATATTAAAAAGAATTATTATGCCGATGTATGAACAATTTAATTTTGAATTTCAAATCAATCATAAAAGCAGGTTTAAAGATCTTAAATGGAAAAAAGCCATGAACATTGATAGACAGGCAGATAAACAGAACGATACAGATAGACAGTTAGATGTACAGACAGACAGACAGATAAACAGAACGATACAGACAGACAGTTAGATGCACAGACAGACAGACAGATAAACAGAACGATACAGATAGACAGTTAGATGTCACAGACAGACAGATCTATTGGAAGTTTGGGGTGTTTTGTTTATACAAAATGAAAACAACAGGGGAAAGCTTCAGATCAAAGTAAATGCTATCTAAGTTAAAGTGACTTCTGGAGAAATTACTGTAAAATAAAAACTAAATAAAAAACACAAATTCTGATATCCAAATGAACATTATCTTTATAATGATACAGTTGAAGTATATAATGCACAAACTTGTCTACAATTTAAGAACTACACAAATTGCAAATTGAAAGCAAAATGTTACAAAAAGTTCACCAAAGTAACATTAATTGCATTGTGAAATTAAATATAATTTTAAATACAGTATGAAAAATGAAAATGTCAATTAAGAATGTAAGTAAAGGCCTCTTAGGTCAACTGCATGTGCTTCCATTCTACAAACTCTGATACTGAATCAAGCTATTTCTGGAATACTTTTATCTTTAAAACTTGAAATTTGTAAATCTCATTCTGAATTGAAAGAATTACCAAATTGCTATCACTTAAATGCAATTACAATGATGATACATCCAAACGACGCCTGCATCAAGAGTGCACTGTGCTTTAAACCATGTCTTTCAGCCCTACTAACCAAAAGCTTGAGATTGACAGAAGACTAATCTGATTTTGTGAGAAAGTTTGCCAATTTATCTACAACAGAAAAGTGGTCTCTTCCAAGGTAACCTGAAACACCAGGTTCTCTCCTTTACTAATAAAAACTGGGTGCCACCATATAAAATTGAGAAGTTGTTGAGTATGGCATAAACAACTTTTTAAACAAACAAACATAAAAATATCGTAAATAGTATATGTATTCAATTTATACCACAACAAAATGTATCAAACTTGTTGGTTTTTCTTAGAATTAAAAATTCATCAACATTACACATAGTCATACTATACCCTAAAATCAAAAGAAGCTTTGTTAATAAATAATTATTAATATAATAATCAATTGAAAAATATCATTAATAATATAAAATATTTTCTGGAATTTTCACTTCCTGCTTGATGACCAATACTGGAATTTTTACTCCCTGCCTGATGACCAATACTGGAATTTTTACTCCCTGCCTGATGACCAATACTGGAATTTTTACTCCCTGCCTGATGACCAATACTGGAATTTTTCTACTATTGAAAGGAGGAATTCCTCAAATTGAAGGAAACTTTTCATCCCTGTACATGTTTTAGACAGGAACATCTGAACAACACAAATACGGTGAATTTGGTGTAATTACAATGAAAACAGTATTTTTGTCATTGACTATTATGAAAATTGATATCACACTACAGACATCAGATTTTTGGTGTATTTGCTGTGTAGTATTCACCGACGTTACACATATTTGAAATGTCAAGATAGTTCACTGATATCATACACCTAAGTTAGTTTTAAATATTATTGACAATACCAAAGTAAAAGTTTTACAAAAAAAAAAAAGCCGAAACAATGGGCAAGACGACCATTTCTGTCAATAAGACATCATCAGTTTAGCTCTTATTTAATATAAATACATGCTTCCTAATGAAAAAGTGGTATAATGAAGAAAATTTGATACAACTTATCAGGGAAAAAATTATCTTATTTTTTATAGATACCAAATGATTGGCTGGCCCAACATCTGTTTTTGCCACTAATTGTTTATCACTGCCTAAAAAATGGCTAGCCCGACACCAATTTATTGCCACTTGATTTTAGCACCGAAAAAATCTGCTATTTATTGTGTTCAACATTGACTATGTTGATATACACACTGTTTTCATTTTCACCACTTAGAATGTTACCTCATTGGAGCCATCAGTCAGGATACTCTGGATACTTTGTTTGTCTACATATGGAATAATTTTGTAATAAAAATTGAATAGTTACAAAAAAATTAGCAAAGTAGTGATTATAAGGAATAAAAAGAGAAACATTTAGTAGCAGATTGTTCAACACGAAAACATATTTCAAAATGGGAATTGACCTTATTCTTATTTTCAGCTAGACTTTAGGAGAATAATTCTATTTTTTCAATCTCTTGAACTGTGACAACATGTTACACCCAGATTGTACAGGTTTCACTTTATGTGTGTATGTATATATATATATATATATATATATATATATATATATATATGATCTGTCACACAAGTTTCCATTCATATCACATTAATGATATGAGTTTTTGAATTTTCCATATTTGCAAGCTTCTGGCGGGCATAAATGGAAAATTCATAACGTGTATCATAAATGTGATATGAATGAGAATTCATGACAGATTCTTTTTATCATATGATCAAACATATGTAATATAAACGGCATTTTCTGATGACTGGGGATAAGAATCTATGTTCTCCTTTCTGTCGAGTCGACACAGGTAAAATACTTGAGCAAAAACATATTGTAAATATTGCTTATATTTGAATACACACATTTAGCCTACATTTTAAATTGCTATTTGCATCTACGTATACTTTATCAGATGTTAAGATTAGTAAAAATTGCTGGCTTGAATACAACAAAATTTTAAAATCATCTACACAACATATTTTATTCAATTGTCTCCATTCAAATTCAAGTGATGTCACAAACACCAAGTGATGTCATCGCCAACCTTTAAATGAATTAAGTCTGCATACGTAGTGAATAAAAGTGGTGCAGTTTGCTGCACGTTAGCCAATCAAATCACCGCTAGGCTTTACTATATGTGTAATTAAACAACCTAGATGGTCATTTGAAAAGTGCTTTAAATTAAGATGACAGACGAAATATATTTTATTCTTTTTACATGCCAGGGTTTATAAGAAATTCAATTGAAATAGCTCTAATGAAGCACTATTCACAATCATAATTCATGCATCTTTTACCAAATTTACAAGGAATGTAACACATTTAATCTACAAAGAAATTGTGCAACATGTAGAGTCTCACATTTACATGTATTTTTTGTAAGATACTAGCATACAAGTTTGTTAATATTCAACATTGAAAATTCCCAAGATATGAGAAATTGTTTGTAGAAGTGCCAATGACTTGTAAATCAGTAAAAACTCCTTCTGGTTCTAACTGATGTGCCTGATAAAGTAGACATTTGATAGATTATGGCCTAAAGTCACCAGATTTACTCAGTACTCACCCTTAACTAATTTTCCATGGTTTTGAGGTAAAAACACATAAAATATAGACTGCAACTGTACATGTTTGTATTTTGATGGTATACCATTGTAAATAATTATGTAAGTTATTGCTAATTTAAAGAAATATTAAACAAATGTCCAAGTGTATACTTAAACTTTATGTATTTAACTCAATGTATTTATTAATTTTTTTTAACAGGAAAATCATAAGTATGACCCAAAAATGTATATGTGAATAAAGAAAAATAATCAACATGGTTCCTAGTGGTATAAAAGACTAGAAAGTCAAGCTGAGTAAATTTGGTGACTTCAAGCCCTGTGTTACATTTATCTATATTTCTAAAAACAGGTAAAAAAAATTGCAATGAGATAAATCTAACGCATTCACATGTCAATGAAAATCACATCAGTGAAACTCCATAATTAAATGTAAATATCTTATTGACACTTGTATAAATGTGTGAACAATTTTTTTTTTCAAAAATAAGATAAACTTCCAAATAGAGTGTCTGTGAGTATCCATAGGTATATAATACAAAAATTGCATTACAATGTAGAAATCACAACAAACTGTGCCGTAGATGTGAAATATCAATTTTTAAAAAGAACAAGTAAACCCCTTAAATTGTGAACAGAATTATAAGATATAAGTGAAAACTAGTGTACCCCTAGAAACAATGTAGTAACCAACAACCCTGTAACCTAAAAGTAGGTCAGAGGTAACTGTCAAGGTCACATGGTTACTACAATTATGAAATCTCGACCTTGTAACTGTAAGGTTCACAGTGACCCCAATGACAAAGATACCACTATGATAGAGATACCACTATGACAGAGTTACCACTATGACAGAGTTACCACTATGAAAGAGTTACCGCTACAACGTGACCCCTATGACAAAGATACCACTATGACAGAGTTACCACTACGACATGACCCCTGTGATCCCTATGTTTAATTCATTGGTTTTTTTTTATGCCCAGCCACAATTTTTTCACACATATGGTAATAAAACTGGATATAGGTGGAGTGAAACAAATTTTTCACACATATTGTAATACCACTGGATATAGGTGGAGTGCCACATTTTTTTCACATACATGGTAATACCACCAGCTATAGGTGGGGTTCCACTAGTTTTTCACATATATGGTATACCACTAGCTATAGGTGAAGTGTCACAGGTTTTTCACATATGGTAATACCACCGGCTATAGGAGGAGTGCCACAAGTTTTTCACATGTATGGTAATACCACTAGCTATAGGTGGAGTGCCACAAGTTTTTCACATATATGGTAATACCTCTGGCTATAGGTGGAGTACCACAAGTTTTTCACACATATGGTAACACCACTAGCTATAGGTGGAGTGCCACAAGTTTTTCACATATATGGTAATACTACGTGCTATAGGTGAAGTGTTACAAATTTTTCACATATATGGTAATACCACTAGCTATAGGTGGGGTGCTACAAGTTTTGACCTTTACAATACACCAATGCCAATATAGTAAGTTCATGAACACACAACTAACCCGACACTGGACCTCAGTTCTGTGTCACACTGTTAAGCCTCAGTCACAACCGGCTGTACTTCCACTCTACGGGGTATGTACTGCAAAAAACGCATCTGGCCCATAACACGATGGATGTTAAGCATGTCCATTACACTGTGATTTCCCAATAACATACGCCATTCATTCTCCCAACTTACGAATTGACTGTTTCTATTTTTTCTACCACCACGACCTCTACGATTCTCACCTACGGCGAAAAACGCAAAGGACACACGTTTAAAAACTGGTACGTCCGGTTGTGACTAAGGTTTAAAACCCGTACCTTTTTTACATATTATACCAAGGTTTGGTAGAGGACCAATCATTTCCTTCTTCTTAAGTGTTATGTACAACCAGATACTAGAAATCTTATCTTGGTCCTTTCACATATAAGAAGAGCACTCTAACAAAATGAATTACTATTCTTGAACGATTTTGATTTCTATGTGACCAAACTTTAAATATGTCACAATATATCAATGTGAGCGCTTGAGCAGTTTGATTTCTATTTGTTGCCATACTTTAAAAACGACACAATCTTAAAGCTTTTCATTCACTGATTATCTGTAGGTGGGGGTAAACAAATTATTTTCGCTTAAAGTTACTGTTTTTGGTTATCTGCTGTTCAACACATATCTTCAATGACTTAACAAATAACAAAAAAGACTACAATTGGACAATTTTCTACATTGCTTTTATATAATTTATATGTGGATCTCACAAAGCATCTCAGACTGAGTACCTTTTCACCCTGTGGGCCTTAACTGGGGATGAAGGTTTTAAAACAATGCTATGAATATCATAGAAATATTGTTTGATAGAAAAAAGGAATTGACAGAACTTATGAAATTCTGAGAAAGCCCACATTATAATATTACACTATCTAGATATATTTGCTACAAAATAGGTGCTGGAAAATGTATTTTGGCAGTTTGATAGTTTCTGAAAATAAGATCGAAGGGATATGAGTAAATAAATAATGTTGCAAATATTTCAGTTATATGTTTTCAAATAATGATCTTGATTTTTTTCATCATTTTAATTTTTGGTTTTAGGAGATTTTTGGAATGTGTTAATATGCCAAAGACTCAATTACACAAACTTTACTGACATCAGTTAATCCACTGATTGTTTCTATTCATCAAATACTGAAATACTTGATAATAACATGATTCACCATTTCCCACACAAAGGATGCCACATTTACTTAAAACAATCAGACAACTTTGTAGAGGATAACACACATTTCACTCACACATCACACATTCTTCACTAAAACAAACACACACACTACATTTTAAGTGAGATTCACATTCGCGACATTAAACCTTCACAAACATGTGCCTCTACATGAATTTTAGTGAGATTTGGACACCTGTCATCAAATGTTCACACGTAAGTGACAATTATCCTTCAGTGAGATTCACACACAATTAACAACACATTATCCATAATTGACACCACTGCATATTTTCATAACAAGGCACACAACAAATGAGAAAGACCTTCACAAAAGACTGACATTATAATTTCACATAAGACTTACATTATAACTTCACAGAAAATGGACATTATACCTTCACAGATGACTGACATTATAACTTCAGAGAACTGACATTATAACATCACAGAAGACTGACATTATAACTGCACAGAGGACTGACATTATAATTTCACAGAGTACTGACATTATAACCTCCCACTGACATTATTACTTCATAGAGGATAAACATTATTAACTTCTTCAATAAAGACTGACATTGTCACTTAAATAAAGAGTGACATTATTACTTTAATGAAAAAGTGACATTAAAAGTGAATAAATATTAACAGGAATGACAACATGATCATATAGTAATGAAAACATTTTCTAAATAGCTACATAATTAGTGAATGACTAGACTAGTGCAGATGTGATTGTGTATTCACACAACTATCTTCACAGTGACTACATCTTCAAAGGAATGCCTTCATTCACACACACACTTAGACATGATTACATCTTTATGTGATTACAGCTTCACAAAGTAAATCACACCTCATGTGATTACTTTTTCAGTGAGTAAATTTTAACAGTTGTGCATTTTATAGCAAGTAAAACATCTTTACAGATTTCATAAAACCTTCACACAAGTGATTATATGTACAGCGAAACCAGGGGTGGATTCGGGCAGGGTGCAGTAGTGTAAAACCTTCACTGTATAAAGTGAAATTTTCATCCTTGTTTTATTTTCACCCATTTCGCCCTCAAAGTCAGTGGCAAATTCAATACTCGGCAAATTAAAAACTGGGCGAATTAAAAACTGGGTGAATAAAAAACTGGGCGAATTAAAAACTGGGCGAATTAAAACAGTAAATTTGTCTACTTTAATAATTGTAGAGGGTATTTATTATACATTTCATTTTAAACAACACACAGTTGTTTTAAGTCATATTGTAAATTAGAATTATAATGAGTCTGGGAGAATTTAAAATGGGGCAAAACTGTTTGCATGTGTAACAGAATGAAAATAACCCTATATACAGTATTTTTTCTATAACTAAAATGGAAAAAATAACAAATTACCAAAATATTAACATTTTGCTGTACTCAGCAGAGAAATTCTAGGCTTGCATCCCACTCACTTAAAATCCTGGATCCACCCTGGAACTACATCATAGTGTAAAAGATTCTATCATCATATACAGTTGGTTCCTCTTAATTGCATAGCCAAAATGTCTGAGAAAATCATGCAAATAACAGGAATATGCAATTAGCAGGAATAGAGTATTTTAGTTAGCAATGTTGATTATGTTCAATTAGTCCTTTCAATTGTGTGTATAATACTAAGATACACATCCTAGGTACACTAGTAATGGATTCTCATTAAGCATTAAGGGTAAAGTAATATCATAAAAGCAAAATTTTGAAAAAACTTAGTTTGGTATGTTCTTATTTTTATGAAAATAGTATGTCCACACATAACTTTTTACCGTAATAAGTACATTTTCCCCCATTTTGGGGAATATTTTATGCAATTAACAGGAATTCTTGGTTTAACCTATGCAATTAAAAGGAATATTTAACATGTAAGAGATAGGAAATAGCTTTGTGTTTTGAATTCTTATATAATTAATAGGAATATGCAATTATCAGGCATGCAATTAAGTGGAATCAACTGTATATTATTTCTGACATAACAGCAATAACAAATTTCTTGCCGAATTAGCAATCTACACATATTTGGTATATCTTATGTGGCTACAACCCTGAACCTAACTCACTGTTTGTGTATGACTACATTCTACAAAGTAAGTGTTACCACTCAGTTTCAACAACACCTGCTAAACTGACCAAATCAGAAGAGCTCTAAAAAGATAGGAATTTCAAGAAACCCAATAATTCATTCTATAAAGCCCTCAAACCTAATCTGATTACAATACAGGAACTCCAAACAAATAAGAATTACCAGTATTTCTTCAATTTATTCTATAAAACCCTCAAACCTAGTCACAGTCATTAGAAATTGTGTTAACTGTAATACCTACAAAGTAAGGTCAACTCTCAAAGTCTTACAGTTCTCAATCAAGTCATCATCTTTCTTATGCATTCTATACATCTGGCAAGAATAGCTTAAAACTCCCATACTGTATACAAACTTTCTAAAAACAGAAAAACTAGTGCATCATGTGTAGTAAATATGTAAGAACATAATTAAAACCAACAGAATTAAAAATGTAACAGTTTGATTTGTAGTTTCTGTCTCATGTTTACATATACAGGTGACTCTCAATGGCTCGAACATCCAAACCTCAAAGTTTCATGCCGTCACGATTTTTTCCTTCATAAATCAGGTAAAAGTCGATTTGAAGTCCCGAATTGTATATTCCTTTATATTTGGCTCTCGAAACTTCAAAGTTCGAGAAGTTATTGGAGAATTCATAAAATGTCAATGCTGTAAGTCAGAACGCCTTACCTGGAAGATTACACAAAAGGTGTTTTGACAACCTAATTGAGTAGTGATTGACAGGATTGTCAATTAATCATTTGTCAACAACTGTTTATATCCTAATCGGATACATAATAAAGACGACGTATTTACACGTTTCTTATGTTTGAAAACTAGGTATGGGGATTGTTTATGACAAAATCCATGCAAATTACCAAAACAAAATCTGTAACATTCTTTATCTTGTATAGTATTAAGAACCTATATCGGCCGAAAGTTTATTTCCTGAAATCTCTAACCCTCAAAATTTTGAAACGTTAAAGTTTTTCAGTGGTCCATGGACTAAGAGATATAAAGGGTCACCTGTATATAGAAAATGCTTACACACACACACAATGGATAACAATTTTTTTGTGGTCCTGATAAATAAATTAACAAATGTCGTGATAAACTCTCATTTAAACTTTGATTACTGTGCTCTTTCTCCTAGACCCTTTTTTCTTTGTCGTAAGTTTCTTCGTTCTATAACATCATCTTCGGGCTGTTTCATTTCTTTACTTTGATTGAAATTGAGATCTCCATTTGTAACTGAGTTGTCAGTCTTTAGGTATCCTGTTACGATGAATTTGTTCTGAAACTCGTAGTATGCACTGACATGGTATCCCATGTTTGAATAGGCAATGATGTATTCAAAAGCAGAGAAAAAGCTAAATGCTGAAAAAAAAGAAAAGCTCTTTTTGTATTTCATTACTGTAGGTTAAAACTGTGCTTTGTAATTTAAATCTATGTTTGTTAAAGATAATGTAACTACTGGGTAAATGCAGTATATAATCTGTCAAAACATAAAATTAAAAAATAAACAGCAAAATTATTTAACTGTTTCTTTTGGAGCACATGAAAATCAATTTGTCAATCAGGTTAAAACTGCTTTGGTTTTTAAATCTATGTCTGTTTAAGATAATGTAACTACTGGGTAAATGCAGTATAAAATCTGTCAAAACACAAAATTAAAAAATAAACAGCAAAATTATTTAACTGTTTCTTTTGGAGCACATAAAAATCAATTTGTCTTGAAATCAACATACTTTTCATATAGCAATCAATTATAAAAACATTCAGTAGTTGAACAAGAGGCCCATTTGGCCACATCGCTCACCTGAACTGAGTCGGTATATTACAAATACAGTAGAACATAGCATACAGACCACCTCACTTTTAAGACGATAAATACAGTGGAATATATCATAAAGACCACCTCACTTTAAAGACGATAAATACAGTGGAATATATCATAAAGACCACCTCACTTTAAAGACGATAAATACAGTGGAATATATCAAAAAGACCACCTCACTTTAAAGACGATAAATACAGTGGAATATATCATAAAGACCACCTCACTTTAAAGACGATAAATACAGTGGAATATATCATAAAGACCACCTCACTTTAAAGTAAATACAGTGGATATATCATAAAGACCACCTCACTTTAAAGACGATAAATACAGTGGAAAATATCATAAAGACCTCACTTTAAAGACGATAAATACAGTGGAATATATCATAAAGACCACCTCACTTTAAAGACGATAAATACAGTGGAATATATCATAAAGACCACCTCACTTTAAAGACGATAAATACAGTGGAATATATCATAAAGACCACCTCACTTTAAAGACGATAAATACAGTGGAATATATCATAAAGACCACCTCACTTTAAAGACGATAAATACAGTGGAATATATCATAAAGACCACCTCACTTTAAAGACGATAAATACAGTGGAATATATCATAAAGACCACCTCACTTTAAAGACGATAAATACAGTGGAATATATCATAAAGACCACCTCACTTTAAAGACGATAAATACAGTGGAATATATCATAAAGACCACCTCACTTTAAAGACGATAAATACAGTGGAAATATCATAAAGACACCTCACTTTAAAGACGATAAATACAGTGGAATATATCATAAAGACCACCTCACTTTAAAGACGATAAATACAGTGGAATATATCATAAAGACCACCTCACTTTAAAGACGATAAATACAGTGGAATATATCATAAAGACCACCCTCACTTTAAAGACGATAAATACAGTGGAATATATCATAAAGGACCACCTCACTTTAAAGACGATAAATACAGTGGAATATATCATAAAGACCACCTCACTTTAAAGACGATAAATACAGTGGAATATATCATAAAGACCACCTCACTTTAAAGACAATAAATACAGTGGAATATATCATAAAGACCACCTCACTTTAAAGACGATAAATACAGTGGAATATATCATAAAGACCACCTCACTTTAAAGACGATAAATACAGTGGAATATATCATAAAGACCACCTCACTTTAAAGACGATAAATACAGTGGAATACATCATAAAGACCACCTCACTTTAAAGACGATAAAATACAGTGGAATACATCATAAAGACCACCTCACTTTAAAGACGATAAATACAGTGGAATACATCATAAAGACCACCTCACTTTAAAGACGATAAATACAGTGGAATACATCATAAAGACCACCTCACTTTAAAGACGATAAATACAGTGGAATACATCATAAAGACCACCTCACTTTAAAGACGATAAATACAGTGGAATACATCATAAAGACCCACCTCACTTTAAAGACGATAAATACAGTGGAATACATCATAAAGACCACCTCACTTTAAAGACGATAAATACAGTGGAATACATATAAAGACCACCTCACTTTAAAGACGATAAATACAGTGGAATACATCATAAAGACCACCTCACTTTAAAGACGATAAATACAGTGGAATACATCATAAAGACCACCTCACTTTAAAGACGATAAATACAGTGGAATACATCATAAAGACCACCTCACTTTAAAGACGATAAATACAGTGGAATACATCATAAAGACCACCTCACTTTAAAGACGATAAATACAGTGGAATACATCATAAAGACCACCTCACTTTAAAGACGATAAATACAGTGGAATACATCATAAAGACCACCTCACTTTAAAAGACGATAAATACAGTGGAAACATCATAAAGACCACCTCACTTTAAAGACGATAAATACAGTGGAATATATCATAAAGACCACCTCACTTTAAAGACGATAAATACAGTGGAATATATCATAAAGACCACCTCACTTTTAAGACGATAAATACAGTGGAATATATCATAAAGACCACTTCACTTTAAAGACGATAAATACAGTGGAATATATCATAAAGACCACCTCACTTTAAAGACGATAAATACAGTGGAATATATCATAAAGACCACCTCACTTTAAAGACGATAAATACAGTGGAATATATCATAAAGACCACCTCACTTTAAAGACGATAAATACAGTGGAATATATCATAAAGACCACCTCACTTTAAAGACGATAAATACAGTGGAATATATCATAAAGACCACCTCACTTTAAAGACGATAAATACAGTGGAATATATCATAAAGACCACCTCACTTTAAAGACGATAAATACAGTGGAATATATCATAAAGACCACCTCACTTTTAAGACGATAAATACAGTGGAATATATCATAAAGACCACCTCACTTTAAAGACGATAAATACAGTGGAATATATCATAAAGACCACCTCACTTTAAAGACGATAAATACAGTGGAATATATCATAAAGACCACCTCACTTTAAAGACGATAAATACAGTGGAATATATCATAAAGACCACCTCACTTTAAAGACAATAAATATTCAGTCTCTTCAACTTTTCTTAATAAATATGAAATAAATCATGAAAGCATCATGATAAATAAATGGGGAGAAAATCAAAGAAATCATACAAAAAATGTATGAATGAAAATGACAATGTGTAAAACGATATCAAATCGCATCAAAAATTTATTTTTCTATTTCTACTAAATTAACAAACTTTAATCATACATCTATGAAATAAGTTTTTTTTATCCATTCAGTAGTGCTGGAGAAGAAGATTTTCAAAGAGAGGTAAAACCTGAGGCCTCTTTTGCCTCGACCTGGATCCACCCTTGGGCAATCTGGCCAAACTGAACAAAATGTTAGAGGACATTGTGTATTTGCTTTCTAAAAAGTCAAAATCAAAATCCCTTCAGCAGTTCTGGAGAAGAAGTCCAAAATTTGAAAAGTTAACCCACCCATCCCTTTCATTTTTGCAATGTTAAAAAATTTATAAAAAATCAAAAACTTAAATTTCAGCAAAATTCTTCCAGGAAAAATCCATCTACATTCGGTTCAGGTGAGTTAAAATAATTGATGTGAACAAAATTAATAAGCAAATATAGGAACAAAATGTATTTGTTTATCTATACAGAAAATACATACTTTGATTGCCGACCAAAGCTCAACCAAGAATGAGTTTACTTGCAAAAAGACTTCATCAGGCCGAGTAGGAAAATTTACATTTACGATTTAGGGTGTACTTGACACAAACAACAGTTTTGTATTTTAGTTCATTCCTATGATGCTGAACAAGGATTTTTTCTTTTTCCCATACTTTTTTTCTGTTTTACCCATGATTTTAAGTCTCACCAAGAAGTGAGGCATTCCTAGCTAAAGATGAAGTTCCACAAAGATTTGACCTGCGCTATGGTAGTGTGGACTTAATATGCTTAAACTGTGAGTTTCCTAAACATGCTCTGACTGCCATGATGTGTGGTCTCAGACAAAACACTTGACCTTTCAATACTAGGTCAAAGAAAAGAATTTCACTTTTTCTGCCAAATGCTTGGTCAAAGAAAAGTTACTGCCTATGCAACTGAGAAATTTCAATAAATGAATATATATATATATATGGCAAATTGGGAAGACATGCTTCAATTATGGTGATAATAAGGCTTATTTTGTTAGTGTCAATTGCCTGTTGGTGAATGTCAATTCCACCTGATAAAGTCACTATCTTCAAATCAATAAATATGCAAATAATTGTCCATAAAATAAACTTCAAATTTTTAATCCCAGTGTTAAAACAGCATGATGAATGACCAAAACACACGAGTTCTGCTCAAGAGAATGAACTCATAACAAATAATGTACAAAAATAAGAAAGGAAAGATAACTCTTAACTTTATAACTGGCAATCATGTACTACAAAACTGTCATATATGATAATTCAGGATGCTTTGACTGTTTTCAGTAGATGAAGTATAAGATTTTACAGATTAAGGTACCTACCGTATGGTACACAGTAGATTCTGTGTAATACAAAAGCTGTAAGTAAGCCTGCAGTAGCAGACATAATACAGACAAACATTATCCATTTGATCTTCAGTGATTTCTTCTCCTGAAATGAAAGAAATTTACAAGTCAAGAAAAAGACTGTATAAAGATCAATAATGTGTGTTGAAAGATGTTAATGTCACACAACAGTTTTTCAGTTATATGGTGGTAGTAAGATTTAAATGGTGGGGCAGATCTAAAGTGACCAATTACAATGTACTCAGGAAGAGACAAACATATTTCCTCATAATAGTAATGAAGGGATAGGATAAGAACATCATAATAATAGAATACAAATTTCCTCTTTCCATCAGACAAGTTTGTTGTGTTCTTAAGCTATTCTGATACAAAAAAGAGATTGTCATACATCTGTATGATATTCGAAATTAAAACATGTGAAATGCATATATACAGCTATGCAGAGATGGGCTGAAAAAGCGTTACCGATTGCCAGAGTCGCAAGCCCTATCCTAAAAACTCCAGACCCATATTTATGTTACTCATAATTTTGCTGCCATTATCATATAGATGTCACTTACCATGTTAAAGAATTGGTGGGGTTTTCAAGGCTAAAAAATACATACAATGCACACCTGTACAAGATGTAGTAAATCAGGTGGCAGCTAATCACAAAAGATCATACACACCTGTACAAGTTGGGGTGTACTAGATGACACCTGATCAAAGTAGATCATACATACCTGTACAAGTTGGAGTATACTAGCTGATAACTGATCACAGAAGATCATACACACCTGTACAAGTTGGAGTATACTAGATGACAAACAGTAGATCATACATACCTGTACAAGTTGAAGTATACCAGCTGATAACTGATCACAGAAGATCATACACACCTGTACAAGTTCCGGTATACTAGATGACAACTGATCAAAGTAGATCATACATACCTGTACAAGTTGGAGTATACTAGTTGATTACTGATCACAGTAGATCATAGACACCTGTACAAGTTGGGTGTACTAGATGACAACTGATCACAATAGATCATGCACACTTGTACAAGATGGAGTACCTCAGATTTTAACTGACCACAGTGAATGTCTGGTGAGCACTAACTTGATAGAAGACAAAATAGAATGATCTATATACTTACTATGTCTGAAAGTTCTCCCGACCGAGACCACTTAAACACAAGTGTATTGAGCAACATGTAACAGCATGAAGTAACCATAAAAACAACAAAAATCTTTTCATGAACAGCTAAACGAGAAGGAAAAATAGATAAGATAAATTCATAAACATGAAATATGAACTGATGTATGGCAAGATGGCATATATACATTTTGATAAAAACTAATCAATAAAAAGAAATGTTTCTTCACCGCATATCTATTTTTATCTTATAAACCAAAGTTTACAATTTAGGATTACATTTCTCTCGTCTACCACAGACAGCTTCAGTCAAAATTAAATCACATTTCCAGTGCTTATTCGTTTTATGTACAACCAAGTCTAGATGTGCCTTTTCAGCGTGAGCCTTCCCATTAATATATAATCACCTTTTGTTTTATATACAACCAAGTCTAGGTGTGCCTTTACAGTGTGAGCCTTCCCACTAATATATAAGCAGCTTCACATTTGTGAAAAAGGCTTTTCTAAGCACAATACATATACATATACTATTAAACAGAAATAGGAAGTGTCTTTTGAATGACATATAGTAACAAAATTACACAACATTTAGCTGCAATTCCATTTGCCATTTGGTCAATTTACTATTGCCTAACAAATTAAAGACAAAGAGAGATAACTCTGATATCAATACATTTCTCCTATATGTGTAAAACTAGTTATGAAATATTAAAGTTTGTATGGTACTGCAATTCCATTTTTGACAGCAATATCCAGAAAAATACCACTTAACTTTAGCAAAGTGCTTTTTTCAGTACTCTCAATTATCCATTATTCATTTCCATCTTTATACGGATAATACATAACATGTTTCAGTTCCACGTTCACAATAACTCAACTCTGATTTCCAGTAATAAAATTTCAATAACATTTTTTGAAAGAGGAAAAAATATATTTCAGCAAATGCTGTGCAATTAGATACAAAATGAGAAAGTCATTACTTCTGTATCACTCCATTATATTTAATGAAATATTTGTACTTTGTGATCAGTTGCAGAATATGTTGCTCTGCACAATTTTTTATCATTCCATTGTATTTAGTATAATACAATCACTCATAACATGAATGCTTGCTGTCACTTTGTGACTTTTTAAAATATATTTGTGATAAACATTTGCAATAAATGTCTAGAGCAATACTTACGATAATTTTCCTTGTTTGAAATATAGGTAACTAGCACAAGACAAGAGTTTTCTATTGTGTACAGCCAGAAGTTCACTCTCAATAGCTTCTTGTATGTATTCCTGAATTCTTCCCTGATATTGCAAAGTCTTTTCATGTAGTAATTGTAATGCATTACTCCAACTGCAAATCTAGGTGTGGCATGTAAACCTATACATACCCTCCATACATACGCTCCCGGAGTGATCCCTGTCACAGCACTGATTGATGGAATGACATTTGTGGCCTGGAAAAATGTTTTTAGTTACTAATAGTAATTATTATGACTTTTTCGACTAATTTAGTGTGGCAAATTTCATTTCTGTTGGTGTGATACTCAACTTTACAGCTTTTCAATTATGTTACATTACATGTATGCCTTGGTTCAAAATACATGTATTTCAGTCTTCACACAAATCTCCTAGTCAGGATAAACTTTTTTAAATGATAAAATTGTATTTTAATAGATTGCTAAACATTACATATTTTATATATAACATTATATTCCATACAAGGAAAACCTTACAACACTTTAAAGTAATATATACATGTAGTAAGTTTCCTTGTAAACAGAATGACACATCCTTTATTTGTATCAGACTTTATTATCAATTCAAAATGGAAACAGGACCACATGTAGACACAATGGGACTCATTCATGTATCACATGATAACCGATAACATTTATGCGGTACTAGTATCTCCAATGATGATGGAACATAACTCTACATAATCTTCCTGCTGAAATGACGTTACTGCTGATATCGCCTGCTAGCATCATTCCATTACTAATAGAAATAATAGTCCTGCACATATGTTATCAGGTATCACGTGGTACAAGAATTAGTCCCATTAATGGTGGGATTTAATTCACATCTCAAATTGATCTGGAATTATGTTATGACACAAACTGATGCTGATGGATTATTGAAAATAACTGATCAAACAAGGATTTTTTATTTGATTTTTTTGTTTTACGCCATACTCAACAATCTTTCAGTCAAATGATGGCGTCCAGTTTTTATTGGTGGAGGATAAACCCCGGGTTACCCAGGTAAAGACCATCGGCCTTCCGAAAGAAAAATCAAACAAGGAAATGGACAAATTTAAAACCGCAGTGATATGTCACTACATCTTGTTACAAAGGAAGGATATGGGAGACCTTTTTTCCCCTGATTTTAACCCCAAATAAGGTAACCATAATTTCAACTTAATTACAATACAAATATACATGTAGGTCTACAATAGGTGTTCATAAAAACTACCTTCAATGACTCTCTGTTCGTGTTATCCTTTTAGCTGACAGAGTAATTTTATACTTAATGATGTCACTGTAGCAGTACAGAGGGTATTGGGCCAGATACATTTTTTTAGCTCAGTTGGTAAGAGCATCCTGTTAATGTTAGGAAGGGCTTGGGTTCAATTCCAAGTCTGGCCTCATCATGGCTCATATTTTTCCTTGCCTACTACATTTGGGGCCCAACTAAATAACTCACTGTGGTGTGTGTTAAGGGTCAGAAATCTTGTTAAGAGGAATAGTGTAGCGGTGCAGAGGTGTTTGCCTAGATAGCTCAGTTAGTAAGTGCATCCTGCTAGTGTTAGGAAGGGTCTATGTCCGTTTTCCGGTCTGGCCACACATTTTTTCCTCGCCTACTACAACAGTACAGTGTTCTCCCCATATAGCAAATAGCACCATGGTAACGCGGATGAACAATTACAATGTAAGTTGCATGGTGTCGGACCTTGCCCCACATCATAACAGTGTCTTATGCTACATCTTCTATTCTGTGTATCATTTCATGATTATTTGTACATGTATCCACTTGAACATTATTAAAAGTAAAATAAAATATAAAAAGATCTGTGTTTAATGTTTCATAATTATTACTGTGAAGCATCTACTACACTTAAGTTTTCTGGGTGTGCAATATACTGCATGATTTATGAAACAATCTATCAAAACTAAACAAGCTTACAATTCCATGTTGACTAGCTAGTAAGACACCTAAGGTTCAACCTGACCTCACAGTTACAATGTACATGTATCTAGAGTCTTGTTTAGAGGCAGTGTTTATAGTAAAGTGCATGGTGCAAAGACAGAGTCTGTGCTATAAAATCAGGGTTCGAAAAATCCACTCGCCCGCTCGATTTGGCGAGTAAATATACATAATGAACTCGCCCGTGTGGCGAATGCTGACGCCCTACTGAAAATCTGTTTTCACTTTTAAATTTCTAAACTGATCCATTTCCTTCAATTTTAAGTTAAAGAAACATTAAAATAAACAATTAGTAACTTAAATAATTATTTTATTGACAATTAAACATGTTAATCTTTACCTCATGTCCGAAAATGTCACAGAACACATCGTGTGTTGACTGCTGTTACTTGCAGTTTGTGGAGGAAGTGGAAGTTGGATGTGTGTAAATAAAAGAACCAACGAACGGACATGAATTTCCGGATTTGGTAAAAATAATCATAACACTTATAATTTGTATAAAAGTTGTAAAATATGAATTAAATGTAAGTGAATGATAAAGTAAAAATAGTTAATCAATACTGTAAATAAAAGTTTTAATGAAAATACAGACATGGATAGCTGTTGTTTTCATCCAACAATAGTGAAAACTTACTTTTGTAATTTATATTGATTTAATTAAACACAAAGAAGTAAAAAGTAATAATAATAATAATTGATTATAATAATAATAATGATGCATTTACAGATGATTTAGATGTAAATGCATCATTCAGAAACAATATATATTGTATATACATGTAAATTTATCTATTAAAATAACAATAACTTAAAAAAAAAATTAAATAAAATATTTTTTTTCTTTGTGGGCAAACAGATTTTTATTGTGGGCGACCAAAATTTCAGTCAAGAATTTGAATTCTAAAAACTTAAAATATCAGCATAAAAAAGTTGTAAGATTTTCACACATTTTCCATCATAATAAGTAGAAAAGACAGTTTGTCAAATAAAGAGTATCATATCTGTTAAGTCATGTAAGATCTATTTACTTTGAAAAAAAATTTATACGCTCATAACACATTTACTTTGAAATACTACGTTTTCATACTTGGGCGAGTGCAAAATGAGTTCGGGCAAGTGGAAGTTATGTAATCACTCGCCCTTTGGGCGAGTGCTACTATACAAATTTTTCGAACCCTGAAAATGATAACTTTCCTAGAACCTTTTAAATAAACTTCTAATGTAAATGTAAAGAATGCACATGGTTATGTTAAAGAAAACAGGTGTGTAAAGTTAATTAATTACATTTTTTTAAAGACTTGATATCGCTGTTGTAAAAGTATTACATTTTGACAAATATTTATTTTCTTATGAACATTATTCCCTTCAGCTTTCACACATCAAGGAAACCAAATTAAAAAAATTTACAAAGATGTTTTATAAATTACTTATGTTAGTAAAACATGTATGCTAGATTTTTGGTGTCCGATTTTTATAAATTGGATTCACAGAGAAAATATGTGTATCACTCTGGGTTACCTGCAAATACGAGTGATCCCAATCGATAGTAGATGAATTTGAAATATATCGAAGAGTTACAAGAGGTCATAGGTCATAGAGTGACTGAGTCATAAAAGTATCCTAAGCCAAGTAAACATGTCAAAGATTCAATATGTTTGTGGTGCTGAAGAATTAACCTACATGATACAAAGCACCGCTTTATTTCACATTACATTTCCTTACCTCTTTTGCCTGCATTTCTATATTATTTCATAAATGATCATAAGTGGTATCAGGTAATTTTGGCACCGAGTAACTTCAGCACTTGTTAACAAGTATTTTTGGCACTTCCAAAAACATGCATTGAAACTTTATTTTTAGGAATTAAAATTCATTATGATGCAATATTAATTCATTTATTTTTATCAATATTAGCTGCTTATATTACCTGTTTATGTGCCAAAAATACCTGCATGCCAAAAAGTTACGGGCCAAAGTTACTTGTACAAGTGCCAAAATTACTCGGTGCCGAAAATACTTGGTGCTGTAATTACTAGAATTCTCATAAGTCACCAGGCAATGAAAAAAAGTTATGATTTACATTCTGAAAATATTGTACCAATTCCTTCGTGTAGATCTATTTATTTTCAGATTTCTACCATTCATTTTCATACCCTGATACTGAGTATATTTGCTTTTACTACAATAGATCTCCCCAGCAGATCATCTATTTAATAATTCATTTTCTACTAAACCGTAGACTTCTCTTGATCTGGCATCTTGGCCTATTTATTATCCGTTCTTCATGCATTTATTTTTCTATTCCTCTATACTCATTCACTCCTGCGAAATCCTTGCGATGTCGCCTTGTAATAGCCATTAACGCAACATTTTAACGTGACCTAGATATATAGCAGTTCAAGGAAGAAATTCAATGCTCACTTTACAAACTGTTTCATTGACATCATAGAATCGGAAGATGATACCGGTCAGAAAACAGTACAACAAGGAAAATGCCGGAAGAGATACTGTTACCACAGAGAAAATGCCGAATGGCACTTTTAATACAATATCATCTATTTCCTTCTTTTCTGGTTTACCCATAGCTGTTGATTACCAGCGGATCAGGTTAACAAACTGTCCCAAAATACAAGAGCCACATGAACCAAAGTGTTGGGACTCTCCCAGTGACCCAGTTGTCATAAAAACAATTAATATTTTTTTAAAGAAACGAAAACAAAATTTAAAATAAAGATATATTCAATGTTGTCGATTAAAACTATTTCATAACAAAATTCACATGATTAAAATGTTAGTGAACATATTTTTAATGATTTGATATATATAATATATATATTTGTGAAATATAAATTTCATTTCGTTTTAAAAGTTTGGTATAAAAAAATTAGAAATGACACACAGATACCGATCCCGATCATTCAGACATGGCGAACAAGGTAAAGCACATGTGCAACTTACTCCAATAATATTAGAGTTCGCTTTACTTCAGATATGCCGAAGTTAACGGCGCAAGTCAAAAGTATATCGCCGATTAAACCTCTTACATTGTTTGAGTAATGTGCAACTACACTTCATTTTCAAAATGCCAGAGATAATTTAGTCTTCAGCCTGAGACATTGTCCATTGCTGACTTTCAGTTTAATTGAACTGTTTATCATTTTTATGTGATTGTTTTTTGTTTGATATTGACTGTTCTACTTTCTGATCTGATGATCTCTTCAGGCACTTGTTAATTTCTGTGGAAACACTGGGTAAAATCATCCTTCAGTAATCATTTCATAGTCATGCACATTTTATTACTGTGTGTGCTGAATCAACAATAAAATTGTGGTTTAAACCCTGGTACCCACATGTTTCCTCAACCTTGTTAAAGTAATTTAATTCTGCGCACTTCATCTTTTATACATTACTATATTTGTTACCATGAGTATACATGACTTCGAAGACATCGTAAATATAATTCATCATCAGAGATCCAAAGTGGAAAGTGTGTATAGATTGTTTCAAGAAAGTGCTACGGTACTGTTTAATCTGTCAAAATATATAAACACCTACATGTAGGCCAAAATTTTTGTCCCCATTTTAAGCAATTTTTTTTTTATTATTTTTATTTTACCAAAAATAAAGAAAAAAATTGCTTAAAATCAGGACAGAAAGTCCGGCCTAATAAACACCAATTTGTCTCTTAAAATTTTTTAAAAATGGCGTCTTAAATTGATTGTTGAGAATTTTGCCAATCAGCCATGCTTGGTAAATAATAAATATTCAGTTCATTAAACATAAAAAAAAAGAAGAAATGATAAAAATAATTTTGGCTTAATTCTAAAATATTTTTTTAATACGTCATAATGCTGAATACTATTTTGGAACAAACTTTAGTGCCTTCAGACAATTCGGGTAGTATCTGAAACCTCGCACAGCTCCAGACGCTATCTTAAATCGCGTCCATTCTCTATAAATATTCACTGGTGACCATCTAAATTGCACCACAGTAAGGAAGAAATGCATGTTAGCATACATGTGATTCTTCCAGTGGGTGGAAAAATCTCCTGATTTTTAGGGTCCCTTCCGTCACATCAGAAATTTCAAGTACCGAAAAAAAAAATGGTGACCAACATGTAAACTCCTCATAATAACTAATCAGCAAATGTCTGGTTATTAATCTGTTGACAATTGTACAGGCAAATAGTCTGTAGGCATGTTAATTATTGAGGGTGTTAATGATTATATAACACCATCCCATCCACTGATTGGCAGTTAATTGGTAAGAAGACTAAGTGAGTGTGTGTATGTTATGTGACACATGCTTAGATCACCAATGATTAGAAGCATGATTTAAGCCATCAAAAATAGTTATCACAACTTCTTACAGTCTCAAAAGATATTTGTGATGTACTTCAGCAAAAAAATGACAAAAAATTATCATTTTATTTATAATCAAGCATGCAAAGCATTTACCTCAAGGTCTAACCTGTCACAAAGCACATGTAATGGTAGATGAATTACCGAAAGTAGTATAAGATACAGAAATGGGTCGGACCGGACTGGACTGGTATTTAAATTATGGAAACTTAATTAAACAAAGTTGTTATCTTTTGTTGAACTGATATGTGTATAAACTTGAAAAATTCATGCTATAAGTTTAAAGAGGCATTCATTTGGCTAATTAATTTAACAAAACAAGGAAATCAATCAGAAGTTACAATATGCAAAAGAAAAAAAAAATGACAAGAAAACTTCAATAAAAACGTCAATTAAAAATCTCCAGTTTTGAGACCAAATCTACAGTTGTGACATAGCAGTTGGACTGATTTTTATCACATGTATGTGTTAGGTTAACTGGAACCAAATATACTTTACTAAAAAATATACTACTTGTACTAATAATGTTAACTAACTCTAATTGTGACAATACTGAATAAGATACTTAGAATATTTAGTTTCCTACTTATCATGCAGTGTGCTAATTAACCATTCACACCTGACTTACATCAGATGTGTTGATAATGAATACTTGTACGTTTATTCTACTAGATAAGCCCAAATTACATCAAGTAAACATATGGAAACAAATGAATATATCAATTCTGTATTTCGTTTTACATAATAATATCACATTAGTTATTAGCAAATTAAAGTAACTGAAATGAGTGAAATTAATTTTTCCAAAAGTACATTGTGTGTACATGTAGTTTATTATTTTTCAGTATTTTAACATTATTTTTTCACAGATTACAGATCATCAGAAACCTAAAGACATCAAATTTGATGACATGGTTGTAGATATTTGTTTTCACCCAAAGAAAGATATAATTGCAGCTGGAGACATTGGAGGGGAGGTAACTCTGTAAGCATATAACATCTTGCAATGCATGTCCTCTGTGTTATAGTTAAATCCATATGACCTGGCAGGATGGAGTCTTGTGAAATCTTTCTTGAACTGGACAATTTAAATGTTTAGGTACAAAAAAAATGTAATACATTAGAATTACACTGGCAAGTATAATCACTTTTATTGGTCGTCATACTAAGCCAGGTTTTAGCACAATGTACATTTGTATACATAATATATTTACATGTTCTCCTATTCACTCTATGTTAAGACATATTTCCGTCTAACTTGCATATCAGAAATTGATTTCCCCAGTGATCCGCGTATGTAGGCCTATATACATACATCAAATGGAACTACTTATTGGACTTATGTTGAAAGTCTTTAATAATTAACAGCAAATTATGAAATATGTTTAAATGAAATTCAAATATTTTTAATTCATGAAGTAGAAAATTAAAAAATAATGTGTACTATTTTATTATACATCATGTAGATACTATAAGTTGTTGCTATTCACCTTAGCAACATGGACTAAATGTCCTTGCAATGGAAAAAAATGTCAAATGCATGTAAAGATAAGGTTAGAATTGCATTTATAGTTTTATATTAGAAATTGGTAATGGGGCATTTTCAACATGAAGCGCTACCGTGCTTCATTTAAAATGCCCCATATACCAATTTCCGATATAAAACCATAAACGCAATAAGAAAGCAATTCAAACCTTATATACAATCAAACCTTATTATCTTGAAGTCTTTGGGACCAATACAAAATTTGAGATAAATGGGTCCTCAAGTTAAAAGATCACTAAATATAATCCTGATTCCTTTCGTGAGCATCTCGGTAATTGCCAGAATACTGGTACTGTTTAGGCCCACCAGTATATCATTTGTCTCCTATCATCATCTAATGGCTACAAAAACCATGTGTTTTGTCATACAGTATTGAAAACAAGTAAAAAGGAATCAATTATGTTTCAGTATTTATTTCTTAAAACACAACTATATTGGCAAATAAACATCACTCACACTTTAATAGGAATAACCCATCTTGCTTTCTCGATCATGGAAGTGACACTATCATTATACATTTAAGAATGGAAAGTAACATTAGCCATATAAATTTAAGATCAAAGAGCAAAATAACAGAATTTTTGTGAAGAATTTTTTCATTGTATGTACATAAAAAGGATACAGAAAACATATTTGTTCAGCATTAGTCATTTAATCACAATGATTTAATGACGATGTACAAAAAATTAACTTCAAGATAACTACGGTAGTCACATTCACATTGAAACCATGTATGAACATCAACATTAGCAGTTTTTCTACTTTTCTGATCTCGAGTTATCAGGTCTTTTTTTTAGTAAGATATAGAAGGAAATTTGCCAGGACTGGCACTTGATCTCGAGATAACTGGGTAAATTGAGATTTCTGATCTCGACATAACGAGTTTTGATTGTACGTACAGTAGACCAGTCATAGGATGAGGTCCATACATGTTGGTCCTATGCATTTTTGTGACTTAAATACATTCCTTACTTATATATATATATATTTAACAATTACCAGTATGCATTACTAACTTCATATCTCCAAGGTACCAGGTTCCAAGTTCAGACAAAGGATACTTCTGTGTATATGCTATATATTTTTGTCTACATTAAAAATAAGATATAACACAAACAACCATTGTATATTTTACCTACAATGTATTAGACCCTTTTAAGATAACTACATTCCTACAGGGTCTATAGTTACACCGTACTGGTTATAGTTAAAAATAGCCATATCCACTTTATTTGTTTGTAGACATTCATATTCCTCAGCTGGAGAAAACAGTTTGTTGATGACATTGCAACACCACAAGAAAGCATGCCGAGCCTTGAAATTCTCAACAGATGGCGATTCCTTGTACACAGCATCAAAGGACAAGTCTATACAAGTCGTAGATCTCAACACAGGAGCTGTAAAATGTAAACTAAAGAAAGCACACACGTAAGATACTGTCAACACACGTATTACCTAAATATTTCAAAATAAACAAGATTTATAGTGATAAGGGCTCCTCAAGGCTGTGTATCTGTGTGTTTTATGCATTTATATACTTCATGAAATGAAAGTAAACCTCATGCATCAAATACAGAAAGCCACTCTTTTCTAAGCAAGGTATTTTGAAAATGAAAATTTGTTTTTGTTAGATTACAGGTAAATGTATTGACATGCAATCTTTTGTCAATGCTTAATTAAATTGTTTTAAATTTGTGAAAAATTGTAAATGTTTCACAAGTTGTGATTCATTTTATATAGTTCACCCTCGATATATATTGCCACCATTTGTTTTTCCTGAATTTTGGTGATATAATGAGTTTGGCAATATATCGAGGTTTACTATTTTCGAGGTGTGTTCGTTTTCATCTTGTCTTTAATCCCTGTTGTTTTTCATATCCTCACTATCGTATATTCAGATATTTTGTCTATTGTTTAGGTTTGGACAATTTGGCCACCCTATTAAAATGACCAAAATTAAAATGTCCAAAATATGTAGCAGTAGAAAATCTACATGTTCAATGGCTGGAAAATCTAGATCTGTTTCTAACATTAACCCGGAAACATTTCTAATGTTAACTTTCCTCATTTTGGTTTAAAATAACTCTTTGACAGGCCTGTAATATAAAGCTGTTGTTTGTATATCTAATCTACTCATAATTATTTCTTGACGTGTGATAATTGCTGTGTATTGATTTCCCAACTCTCACGGATGACACTCGTAAGCTGGTCCCTGTCTGACTTCTACACTTTGTTGAATACAACCGGATATCAGTTTATGATGCTCGATATTTGAGTTATCTCCCTTTGCAATCAAAGTATGAAGTAATAAGCTACTGTTGGCTAACAGTTTTTCTCACAGCTGTTTAATTTATTAGGTCTGGCGAGAGAGAGAGAGAGAGAGAGAGAGAATAGATTTTTTAAACCATGTACATTTTTAAATGTATTATTTTCATTGTGATGAAACAAGAGATTTTTTATTGATGATTTGTCACTTATGTTGTATAAAAACACTGCTTAATATTATCTCCCTTTGGCTGTAGTTCCAACATATGGTCTTTTTGATTGATTTTTCAAGTTTTTTTCATGACAATACAATATGTTCTTCTTTATTTGTTTTGCAGGAGTTCAATTTATTGTTTACTAGTTACTGGGGAGAATTTCCTGGCCTCAGGTGATGATGATGGGAATCTTAAGGTACATACATAAACACCTTCAACTTATGTGTATGTTCAGAACATTTATCATTGATTTATTGGATTATTTTACATCTGCTAACAAGTGAGTTAAAGATTGTTAGCATTTTTCTCAATCCAGGAGTGTTTATATGCCTATATTTTTCATATTTGTTGCTCTAATATTGAGGCAACCTTAAACTTTGTTTTTAATTTTTTGACGCCAGTTTCTTTTAGACAGAATTTACAAAAGAGAGTCTGCCCACATGAATTGTAAACTTTGTCTGTAAGTTAAAATCTAGAGTCAAACACCTGTGACCTGATCCACAGACAAACACCTATAAAGTTCTTTAGTTTATAGGTGTTTGTCCGACAATCGGGTGTTTGGCTCTCCATTTTAATTTACAGATAAAATTTCCATTTCCGACTGTGGTTAATCCCTTTGGGGATTCTGTCGCGGCCGTTTTATTGTGTTGCCCCAAGATAAAACGGCCACGACAGAATCCCCAAAGGGATTAGGCTGTGGTCTGCCTGCCCTCCTCGTCGAACACTAGGTCGAACTTTCTGCCCTGATTTTACCACTTAAAAATCACTTAAATTAAAATCGAAATAGGGGCAGAAAGTTCGGCCTAGTCGAACACGAGCCATAACTCGGTTCCAGTATTCTTTTAACCAAGATCGTTTAAACTTGGTAGTGTCTAATGATGCTTCTGTTGAAATCGACCGAGAAAAGAAAATGTCATCGTGTGCTATTAGGAAAATTTCAATTCGATAACATGAGAGCATACAATGTGCTTTTATACAGTAATTCATGTGAGTTAGATGCTCTATTTTATCGAAACTGAATAACCAAATTGGTTGTTGTAAAGCGCATAACAGACCATGATTTCGATAATGTAATTCCACAGTGAAAAAACGGACAAACTTTTGATATCCGGCTCGGGGGAAAAACACTGGTCACAATGTGGCGACTGAATGAGGACAAACACTTGCCAAAACCTAAAACAAGGTCGCATTTGCGAGTGATTTGGTCACATTGTAGAGCGTTGCTACAAATCAGATGGTCTAGCATTATCTGTCAGTATATGTACCTACAAGTCAGATGGTCCAGTATTATCTGTTGGTATATGTACCTACAAGTCAGATGGTCCAGTATTATCTGTCAGTATATGTACCTACAAGTCAGATGGTCCAGTATTATCTGTTGGTATATGTACGTACAAGTCAGATGGTCCAGTATTATCTGTTGGTATATGTACCTACAAGTCAGATGGTCCAGTATTATCTGTCAGTATATGTACATACACATCAGATGCTCATACAAGTCAGATGGTCCAGTATTATCTGTTGGTATATGTACATACAAGTCACATGGTCCAGCCTTGTCTGTTGGTATATGTACATACAAGTCAGATGGTCCAGTATTATCTGTCAGTATATGTACATACACATCAGATGCTCATACAAATCAGATGGTCCAGTATTATCTGTCAGTATATGTACATACAAGTCAGATGGTCCAGTATTATCTGTCAGTATATGTACATACAAGTCAGATGGTCCAGCATTATCTGTCAGTATATGTACATACAAGTCAGATGGTCCAGCATTATCTGTTAGTATATGTACATACAAGTCAGATGGTCCAGCATTATCTGTCGTTATATGTACCTACAAGTCAGATGGTCCAGCATTATCTGTCAGTATATGTACCTAGATGGTCCAGCTCTATCTGTCGGTATATGTACATACAAGTCAGATGGTCCAGTATTATCTGTCGGTATATGTACCTACAAGTCAGATGGTCCAGCATTATCTGTCAGTATATGTACCTACAAGTCAGATGGTCCAGCATTATCTGTCAGTATATATACCTAGATGGTCCAGCTCTATCTGTCGGTATATGTACATACAAGTCAGATGGTCCAGTATTATCTGTCGGTATATGTACCTACAAGTCAGATGGTCCAGCATTATCTGTCAGTATATGTACCTACAAGTCAGATGGTCCAGCATTATCTGTCAGTATATATACCTAGATGGTCCAGCTCTATCTGTCGGTATATGTACATACAAGTCAGATGGTCCAGTATTATCTGTCGGTATATGTACCTACAAGTCAGATGATCCAGTATTATCTGTCGGTATATGTACCTACAAGTCAGATGGTCCAGCATTATCTGTCGGTATATGTACCTACAAGTCAGATGGTCCAGCTTTATCTGTCGGTATATGTACATATAAGTCAGATGGTCCAGCATTATCTGTCAGTATATGTACATATAAGTCAGATGGTCCAGCATTATCTGTCAGTATATGTACATATAAGTCAGATGGTCCAGCATTATCTGTCAGTATATATACCTAGATGATCCAGCTTTATCTGTCGGTATATGTACCTACAAGTCAGATGGTCCAGATTTATCTGTCAGTATATATACCTAGATGGTCCAGCTTTATCTGTCGGTATATGTACACACAAGTCAGATGGTCCAGTATTATCTGTCGGTATATGTACCTACAAGTCAGATGGTCCAGCATTATCTGTTGGTATATGTACCTACAAGTCAGATGGTCCAGCATTATCTGTCAGTATATGTACCTACAAGTCAGATGGTCCAGCATTATCTGTCGGTATATATACCTAGATGATCCAGCTTTATCTGTCAGTATATGTACATACAAGTCACATGGTCTAGCATTATCTGTCAGTATATGTACATACAAGTCACATGGTCCAGCATTATCTGTCAGTATATGTACATACAAGTCAGATGGTCCAGTATTATCTGTCGGTATATGTACATACAAGTCAGATGGTCCAGTATTATCTGTCAGTATATGTACATACAAGTCACATGGTCCAGTATTATCTGTCGGTATATGTACATACAAGTCAGATGGTCCAGTATTATCTGTCGGTATATGTACATACAAGTCACATGGTCCAGTATTATCTGTCGGTATATGTACATACAAGTCAGATGGTCCAGCTTTATCTATCGGTATATGTACATACAAGTCACATGGTCCAGTATTATCTGTTGGTATATGTACATACAAGTCAGATGGTCCAGCATTATCTGTCAGTATATGTACATACAAGTCACATGGTCCAGCATTATCTGTCAGTATATGTACATACAAGTCACATGGTCCAGCCTTGTCTGTTGGTATATGTACATACAAGTCAGATGGTCCAGCATTATCTCTCAGTATATGTACATACAAGTCATATAGTCCAGCTTTATCTGTCGGTATATGTACCTACAAGTCAGATGGTCCAGCATTATCTGTCAGTATATGTACCTACAAGTCAGATGGTCCAGCATTATCTGTCAGTATATGTACATACAAGTCAGATGGTCCAACATTATCTGTCAGTATATGTACCTACAAGTCAGATGGTCCAACATTATCTGTCAGTATATGTACATACAAGTCAGATGGTCCAGCATTATCTGTCAGTATATGTACCTACAAGTCAGATGGTCCAGCATTATCTGTCAGTATATATACCTAGATGGTCCATCATTATCTGTCAGTATATATACCTAGATGGTCCATCATTATCTGTTGGTATATGTACCTACAAGTCAGATGGTCCAGCATTATCTGTCGGTATATGTACATACAAGTCAGATGGTCCTGTATTATCTGTCAGTATATATACCTAGATGGTCCAGCATTATCTGTCAGTATATATACCTAGATGGTCCAGCATTATCTGTCGGTATATGTACATACAAGTCAGATGGTCCAGCATTATCTGTCAGTATATATACCTAGATGGTCCAGCATTATCTGTCGGTATATGTACATACAAGTCAGATGGTCCAGCTTTATCTGTCGGTATATGTACCTACAAGTCAGATGGTCCAGCATTATCTGTCAGTATATGTACCTAGATGGTCCATCATTATCTGTTGGTATATGTACCTACAAGTCAGATGGTCCAGCATTATCTGTCAGTATATGTACATACAAGTCAGATGGTCCAGCATTATCTGTCAGTATATATACCTAGATGGTCCAGCATTATCTGTCGGTATATGTACATACAAGTCAGATGGTCCAGCATTATCTGTCAGTATATATACCTAGATGGTCCAGCTTTATCTGTCGGTATATGTACATACAAGTCAGATGGTCCTGTATTATCTGTCAGTATATATACCTAGATGGTCCAGCATTATCTGTCAGTATATATACCTAGATGGTCCAGCATTATCTGTCGGTATATGTACATACAAGTCAGATGGTCCAGCATTATCTGTCAGTATATATACCTAGATGGTCCAGCTTTATCTGTCAGTATATGTACATACAAGTCAGATGGTCCAGTATTATCTGTCGGTATATGTACATACAAGTCAGATGGTCCAGCATTGTCTGTCAGTATTTCATTTTGTACATAATGGTCCTATTTCTGTATGTATCAATTTATAGTACAGGTTTGGGATTTACGGACCAACACAGCTGTCATGGAACTCAAAGAGAATGATGATTTTATCAGTGACATGGTAATTGACGATCGGAGTAAAATCCTTGTCACCAGTAGGTATGTACATGTTTGTTTTGTTTATGATACTTGGGGTCAGTTTCACTAAAAATCGTAACTTTGCCCATAAAGGTAGAGGTAATTTGAGTTTCAATTTTATTTACACGTACATAGCTTCAGTTTCACTTAAGGTTATAAACATATGCTTCCATGTTAACCTTCACATAGTTACACCCTTTAATAAATCTAGCCCTTGCAACCTAAAGATAGACATGAATACTCTTGGTGTTGTTTCCTCTACAGTCCATAGTGTAGGTCTAAATTTGAGTACCTCACTCCTCATATAAAAGAATTGATTCCCAGGTACTGAATCTGGTTACAGTTAGAACCTTTAGATAGATACAGGCTGTTCTTCCCTTTAGTACACAGTATCGCAAGTAAATACAGGATACACTAGTCATGGATACAAGTGGTGATACTAGAGTATGTAGAGTCCTATAAAACGGTCAGAATTGACAGAGTAATGACAACATGTCACAGTCAGTATTGACAGAATAATGACAACATTTCACAGTCAGTATTGACAGAATAATGACAACATGTCACAGTCAGTATTGACAGAGTAATGACAACATTTCACAGTCAGTATTGACAGAGTAATGACAACATGTCACAGTCAGTATTGACCGAATAATGACAACATTTCACAGTCAGTATCGAATCAATAATGACATTTCAGTCAGTATTGACAGAGCAATGACATTATTTCATAGTCAGTATTGAAAGAATGGTGACAACATTTCAGTCAGTATTGACAAAATAATGTCAACATTTTAGTCAGTATTGATAGAAAAATGACATTTCAGTCAGTATTGACAGAATGACAACCTTTTAGTTTGTATTGACAGAATAAGGACAACATATCACAGTCAGTATTGACAGAGTAATGACAACATTTCATAGTCATTAGTGACAGAGTAATGACAACATTTCATAGTCATTAGTGACAGAGTAATGACAACTTTTCATAGTCATTAGTGACAGAGTAATGACAACATTTCATAGTCATTAGTGACAGAGTAATGACAACATTTCATAGTCATTAGTGACAGAGTAATGACAACATTTCATAGTCATTAGTGACAGTAATGACAACATTTCATAGTCATTAGTGACAGAGTAATGACAACATTTCACAGGATTGACAGAGTAATGACAACATTTCAGTCATTAGTGACAGAGTAATGACAACATTTCACAGGATTGACAGAGTAATGACAACATTTCACAGTCAGTGTTTACAGAGTGATTACAATATTTCAGTCAGTATTGATAGAAAAATGACATTTCAGTTAGTATTGACAGAATGACAACATTTCAGTCTGTATTGACAGAATGACAACATTTCATTCAGTATTGACAGAATAAGAACAACATATTACAGTCAATTTTGACAGAATAATGACAAAACTCACAGTTAGTATTGACAGAGTAATAACATTTCACAGTCAGTATTGACATAGTGATGACAACATTTCACAGTCAGTATTGACAGAGTTATGACAACATTTCACAGTCAGTATTGACAGAGTTATGACAACATTTCACAGTCAGTATTGGCCGAATAATGACAAGACAAGACATTTGCGACAGTCCATAGTATTGGTCTCAATTTGAGCACTTCTCTCTCTATGTAAAAGAAGTGATTTCCTGATACTGAATCAGATTGAATATTTAACCATCCATAGACCTGAGATTTACAGTTTGGGAGATGTTGTGGCAGAGCAAATAACTTACAAGCAGGAGGTTCCGGGTTCAATTCTAAGACTTTTTAACACAGACTCTGACGGCCCATCAAATACTCTGCGTAATAGGTGAAAGTCACATAGCTTTTAGATGAGACTTAAAACCAAGATCCATATTTATAGAAGACATGGCATGTTAAAGAACCCACGCTACATTGTCATCTCTATATAAGACAGAGTCTACGATGAGACATGAACGCATGTTCTAATAAACTAACATGAAAATATTAGAAGAAACTGTGAAGTGATGTTAATTACCTGGTACAATGACATAGTGCTGCAGTGTATAATATTATGTTATTAAAATTGTTATGAAGAAAATTTGCTGTCATTTGAGTTTGTACTTTGATTTGCTGATAATTCCAAAATCCAAAATGCATGTAACAAAAATTGAAGAATTCTGTTGTTGAATTTGTAGTGGAGATGGCACATTGACAGCCCTCAACATACGGAGAAAGAAGATGGAATTACAGTCTGAATTATTTGACTCAGAGCTGCTGTCACTAGCACTTGTTAAAGTAAGACACATAAGTACATTGTGCAATATAATTACTCACATAAAATGAAGATGGCAGTAGCAATAGGTTTGCAGTTTTTAGCCAAAACCATGATGAAATTTAGAATTAATTACACTTAGTAATACTAATAAGTTCTTTCACAAATTTGTTTTTTATTTCAACTAAATATAATGTCAACGAATTTGTTTTATCTGTAAATGAGGAAATTTTAACCCCACAATAATATCCAGTCTACAGTAATTTTTTATTGTTGGCCCAAGCAGAACATATACTGTATTTGACCCATTAAGGGCCCAGGGTGCTACAAAAATCAGGAAACATGGGTGGGCGCTTAATTGGACAATTAATAGACAATTTTACGTAAAACAGCTAATGTTTTATAAGGCACAGTGGTAGAGTTGTTGTAGTTATTACCGAGGACACCTATCGGCATTCTTCTGTTGCTGGGGGCTACAGATAAATTGTTTGTCAGATCCACATCTCTTTGTCACCCAGCTAGGAATTCTTGATCATATGTAAAAAGGGGGAGGGGTGCTTATAGGGACATAGGTGGTTAATGGGTCAAATAAGGTAAGTACAAACACTCACATACAATATATCTTCATTATAACCAATATTTCATTATATACAATCTTAGTAAAAGTGGAGTTGACTCTATATATATGATTTTTAAATAGCCTTTTTATGACTGACCAAAATCCCCATGAAAGTAATTTCTAAAACTTTTATTTAAAAAAATGAACTACCGTATTTTACGGCCTATAGGTCGATATTTTTTTTCTCCAAAGTTGTGACCTCGACCTATTCACCGCATCGACTTATCTTTAAAAAAATAGTGAAATATTTAACTTGTATCTGCAATTCCTCATTTTAACATCGTAATTCAAAATTTTCCACAGGATAATCTAGGGGCCTACTCCAAACACCCATTTGTATTTACATTTAATAGGACTATTAAATGTGACCTCGTGTGTGCGTAGTGCATAATCAAGTGACAAAATAATGATCTTTCAAGTTACAATATCATTGGGATTCGAGACTGTGTCAGAAACTGCATAATAAAAACACATCGTTTACATTATATTTATACCGGACAGTTTATACTTTTGAATGATTCCCTTATCTCGGCACCCCACTGTGAAGGTGAAGTCTTCATTCAGACTTTCAGGACACTACAAGCTGTGTTCACTGGAACGTGACCTTCAACTGATAAGGATCGCGTGGCAAGTCTTTGAAGTTGGGAAAGTTTTGGAAAATGTGTTACATAAATTAATTGACACTAAACCTTGAGTATTTAATTGTTTGACAATTGCAGCAGCATGATAATTTAGGTCAATGTAAGGATAAGACTAGGATTGAGGTCGCTTGGGTAAACAGCATAAAGAATTTAATGATGATTTGACAGGTAACATAATGGCGATGCTTGTATACATAATCAGTACACATGAGTAATATAAGTGATGTTAAATATATATATATGATGCAACTTATATGCTTTTTTAATCACTCCTATTTAATACTGTACCGTAAAATAGGCCGATCACTCTGATTATTTTAATAGGCTACAATCGTGTTAGCACCAGTTATTAAACATAAACGATGCATTTTTGTGTTCTCCCATTCATGTTTCCGTCTCTGCCGACATCGACCTGTCCTCCATTTCGACCTATCTAATACTTAATCCTGAATTTTTGCCAAAAAACGGCCATTCGACCTATCCCCCATATCGACCTATAGGCCATAAAATACGGTACGTTGACTACAACTATTATGATGTATATATACTTTTCTTCCACTTGATGATGCAAATACCATGATACTGTAAATGCATTCATTTCCAAATAGTTATAGAATATTGCCGAGAAGTATATGAAACATAATGATGGAAAGTGTTTATAACTATTTTGTTTCATTCACAGGGAAAACAAAAAATTGTTTGTGGCAGTGGAGAAGGAGTTTTGAACATATTTAATTGGGGACAATTTGGAAACATTAGTGACAGATTTCCAGGTCATCCTATGTCTATAGATTGTATGGTGCCAATATCAGATGACATTATATGCACTGGCTCAAGTGACGGTAAAGTCAGGTAGGACAGTGTGCAACTATAACAAATATTTACACATCATCCATGATCATGCTGAATTTGAAATTAAATGTGAAATCTTTATTCCTTTATACTTTATATCTCATTGATTTTAAAGTTCTTGTCACCAATGTATAACTAAGGAATTGACTTTTTGCATAAGGTCTGACCCAACACTTTTCTCACTTTTCCAACTTGATATCACAAATAAATGATTCATCACAACTTTAACACAAAGCCTGACTCAACACCTTTTGTCAGACCTTTCCAGTACCATAAATTGGGATATTTTTGTCATTGTTTAATTTTGACCAATTTGGCACTCTATTTAAATGACTAAAATTAAACCATCCAAAAATATGTACACACTTTTTCTACTGGTACTTTTTTTTTTTTTTTTTAAATAGTGTTTTATTTTAACAGACAAAAATATAATCCTTCATTTTATGACCAAAGTGGCCAAATATGAGATACCAAATATTCCAATTTACAGTATGACATTCCCATCAAATGGTCTGTCATATATTTGTGTGATTATGACATCACAATTGAATGACTCGCTCCAAAATGCAAATTCAGAGTTACGTGTCGGAAATTTGCGAATAGGTCGGTGTAGTTAGACGTAAAACACTTATCAGACAAACAAAATGTATATATGAAATATTAGCCATGTATTTGAACTTGAATTTACAGCAGTTTTTTTTTAAGCTGGAAATAAAATAGATTTAATGTGATATAAAGTGGAGACATTTTTTAGCTCACCTGACCAGAAGGGTCATTGAGCTATTGCCATCACTTGGCATCCATAGTGCGTCAAGTGTAAACTTCTTAAAAATCTTGTCCTCTCAAACCACCAGGCCATATGGAACCAAACTTGGCCACACACACATCCTTGGGGTGTCTAGATACAAAGTTGTATACGGTATGCTTGTTGACCATCCAACATGGTTGCCATAGCCTGTATTTGAACTCAAATTTACAGCAGTATTTTTAAACTGGAAACAAAATAAATTTAATCCAATATATAGTGGACACATTTTTTTTAAAATCTAATATGGCCCAAACTTAAACCATTCCTGATTGAGTGGAAGGTTTGAGCTCTTTAAAACATGATGACAAATATTTTCCCTTTTCATCCAGTCTTTCTGAACATCACAAAATCATACATATAGATACAATACCATTCATGTTCACAGCATGTATTTATACAATTTACAAAGGTTTATGACTGAGGCAATTTCATATGTAGTTTGCAAGAATACTAATTAGGTCACCTGTGCAAAGGATTAAATTGGTACATCTTCAAGATCATCTTCCTTTGTACAATTGAACAGCATTTTCTCATTGTAATCAGATTTCACTCAGATGTCTACTAATGCCCATTGTACCTGTTGCTTATCAAAATAATGTTGGTTTCTTGAATGGCTTATCAATGTACATAATTTCCTTTTTTACAGAGCTGTAAACATCCTGCCAAACAGAATTTTGGGGGTGGTTGGTGAACATGAAGATTTCCCTGTGGAGAACCTCAGTTTGTCACATGATGGAACATTATTAGCAAGCTGTTCACATGACCAGAATATTAAATTTTGGAACATCACAGACATTAAATCGGAAAAAGTAAATGCACAGAAGAAAGCAAAGAAGACGAATAAACCCAAGTATTTGAATTGCTCAGCGAGAGACAATTTCTTTTCTGGTCTAGATGATACTGCAGAGTCTGCTAAAAGCAGTAACAAAGAGGATTCAGATGATGATGATGATGATGATGATGATGATGATGATGATGATGATGATGGTGGTGGTGGTGGTGATGATGATGATGACGATGATGATGATGACGATGATGATAATGAAAATAAATCTTGATATAAAAATCAAATATGATGATTTCTGTTTGTTTTTTTTTTACACATTTCATGTTTCATTTAAGATCAACTATAAAACTATTGAGTACAACCAACATTAGTGCACTTAATACCATGTACATACTGCACTAGAAAATTTTGTGTAAAACAATTTCTGTGGTACCCACAATATAATGTACTGTCTAAAAATGATTGATCTTTATTCTCATAGTAGACCTGTATGATAGTAAGCATTTGTACCCTGCAATCCAAGCAGTAGCAGACAACCTTTCATTTCTGTAATTAGATCATTATTTCTCTTTATCTTTATCAAAACTATTCTACAAATTCTATCCATCTACAAGAGAGGAATTAAACGGATATGCTCTGTACCAGTAGCCATTTCATCTTCATGGATCAAAATTTCCTTTTTTATCATTAAAGTGAAATAAGCATCTGTCTTACTTCTAGGAGATATTTTTCAATAGTTTATTCTGCTTGATTTCTAATTCCTTGATATGAAGTTTGGGAGACTAATTGTATTTACTTTGTTTCTTCTTATTACTCCTCCTCCATCTTTCAAACTTCTCTGATAATTTCTAGAAATTTCTCTTAACATTATGAGACTGTAGAGTATTGATAGAATTAGGCTACAGGTGTGCCTTTTGGGCACCTTTGATCAAATTACCAACCAAAATGGCCACCAAGGCTTTTGATGGACACAATTCTTAAAAACAATCTCCCGGATAATAATGAGACTTTAAAGAGTAATAATGACCTGATGTAAATGATCTGCTTCATTGTTTGAAGGTCTTCGTTCATTATCTACATTGTTTGAAGGTCTTCGTTAATCATCTACATTGTTTGAAGGTCTTCGTTAATCAAGTATAAATGAACATCTACTTCGTTGTTTTGTAGGACTTCCTTTGAAGGTCTGTGTTAATCAAGCATAAAACAACGTCTACTTCATTGTTTGGAGGACTTCCTTTGAAGGTCTGTGTTAATCAAGTATAGATGAACGTCTGCTACATTGTTTGGACGACTTTCTGTAAAGGTCTCCATTAGTCAAATGTAGATGAGTTCCTGCTTCATTGTTTGGAGAACTTTGTGAATGTCTCTGTTCATCAAGTGTAGATGAGAGCCTGTCCATTGTTTGGAGAACTTTCTGTGAATGTCTCCGTTAATCAAGTTAGATGAGTTCCTGCTTCATTGTTTGGAGGACTTACTGTGAATGTCTCCATTAATCAAGTGTAAATGAGTTTCTGCTTCATTATATGGAGAACTTCCTGTGAATGTCTCCATTAATCAGCTGTAGATGAGAGCCTGCTTCATTGTTTGGAGGACTTCCTTTGAAGGTCTGTTAATCAGCTGTAGAGGAGAGCCTGCTTCATTGTTTGGAGGACTTTCTTTGAAGGTTTCTGTTAATCAGCTGTAGAGGAGAGCCTGCTTCATTGTTTGGAGGACTTCCTTTGAAAGTCTCTGTTAATCAATTCTAGATGAACATCTACTTATTGTTTGTAGGACTTTTTGTGAAGATCTCCATTTATCAATTACTTGAGCTTCTGCTCCATCATTTGGAGAACTTTCTGTGAAAGTCTCCATGAATGAATTGTAGATGAGTGGCTGCTTCATTGTTTGGAGGACATCTTGTAATGATCTCCATTAATCAACTGTGAAGGTCTCTGTTACAATAGACCTCGTTCATCATTTTCTATCAATAAAAGGAGACCCTCCACTTTTTTAAGAAAACGTTTTAGGTCTTTTAGATGTTAAACTAACTCTGCAGTCTAATCATGTTTATATTATGCCTCAGTTCCATTTCACCTATTAAGGAACATGAAGTTTGAAAATATTTAAATTTATGTTTCATATTCAGAGGTAAACTACTCACTGACAAATTATTGACACAGGGATATCAAAAACCGCGTTTGATGTCAATGTTCCTCAAATTTTGAGGTTGGTATAAAAGTCTTATTTGCGATTACTCTTTTTCACTGAGTAAAATGTTGAGTTACCTGTTCAATGGCGGTTGTTGAGATATCTGTACCAATTATGACTAGGATTCGTTCCTTACGTGTTTCATTTTTATTTGAGTGTGAACTCACCGCGGGTGTGACCGTTCAACAGGGGATGCTTAATCCTCCATGGCACCTGAACCCCACCTCTTGTTTGTCTATTTTTTACCAGATTTGTACCTATATGATGGACATCCTAAAGAATTATACTTAGCTATCTGAGATTTTCTTATATGTTTGCCTTTTTAATACAGATACTGGCTCTTCCTTGGCTAAGTTCTCTTCATAAGTTAGGGTAAAACATTTTGACGGAGATTAGAAACAAAGGTGCATTAGCCCTCTCACTCCTAGGTGTCTAGATGGTATGCTCTTTTTATGTCTTAGACTGGCGTACTAGTCGTTGGATATGGGAGGTATAGATATAATAGTAGATACCATCTGGGGTGAATAGTTTTCATTATTGTATTTGTAAGGACAAATAGTTTCAGAAAATGTATGTCTAACATTGGATTGGCTGTGGCTTTAATAGTTTATCAACACTTCATATACATCCACCCAAAATTATATATAGTTCTATTAACTGTGTCTTTGAAGTGAAAAGGTGTGTTTATTCAATATAATTTTTCTGTTTTAATTTGAGTCCATGGGCAACACAGACAAGAACCATACAGGCCACGCTAAGCAGCTATTCACCGTTCAATAACTGTTCAAAAGTGGTTCTGCAAGGAGCCACATCAATTTCTTTTTCATCCTGAACACGATAGTAAAATGATGTGCAGTTTCTGCCTTTTCAAAAACTGAAAGAAATTCATTTTGTGACTTATTTCACACCAAGAATACATTGCAAAGTCTTTTTTATTTGAGGAATTTCATTCACTTATAAGGATTATAAAATATATTTTCGGAAACATTTTTTTGCTAATCTTTATCTCTAGAATGGATGAATACCAATGAATGACTAGTTTCCCTTGATTGACTCTGTGGTCATGTACAGATGCATAATAACATTTTAATAAAAGATTTTCTGTGGATGTAAATGGATAAAATGTGTTAAACGGCCCCATGAAGTTAGTTTGTCATAAGGTCAGAACGTTGGAAAGTCCTAATCATTATCGATGAATCGGGATCGGCATACTCTTTAAAATTGTACGTAATCAGCACCGATAAGCAGGACATTGGCGACAAGATAAACCGAAAGTACAAAAGGTAAGAATTTATTAAACGATAATTACTGTTTATTGGGTTGTTTTTACATATTGATATGACAAATAAAAAATCGATAGTAAACTTGATCAAAATTTGATGTCTGTTTACGGTTTCTTAACTTCGATTTACTATTTTTATACCATTTGACACACTGTTTGTTTATTTCCGATAAGGACATTGTTTGACCGGGATTATTAAAATTGAATGATAGAGAGAAGAGCAAAAATGATATTTTTCTTGATTGTTGTTATTTAAGTTTTATTTTCTTAGAAGAAATATTTATAATATACATTTTATAATTATTTCAAATTAATGTATATATATATATATTATATATAATCACTTTCAATGTACAATTTTGTAGCTGTATGTGTGTATGTGTTCTTGGAATTGATGCTATTTATAGCACAGGCCCATATGTCCAATCCAATAGATCATTTTTGAGTTTTTATGTAATCCGGTTTTAGATCCGGATTTTTTCTTGCGCAGCTTCAACTTTGTTATGCTTAGGGATATCCAGTATGTGTCTTTGCATCCATCAAGAAATAAAATGCTTGTTTTATACAATAGGCATACATCAAAATGTCACAATATTTCATTTCTGGTGTAGAGTTCAGACTGGCTTTCAGATATAACTGCGTTTTATTTTGATCGACAGAAATCCCTAAGCAGAACAAAGCTGAATCAGTGCATGAAAAGTCCGGATCCAAAAATGGACTACGTAAGAACTGGAAAATTATCTATACCTACCTGTCAAGTCTACCGATTTCAGTGGTAGTCTACCGATTTTTTCTTTTCATCTACCGCTTATATCTACCGCCGAGAAAAAATCTACCGATTTTTCTAATTTTCAACCGATTTCCCAATATTTCTACCGCTTCTTGTCCATTTTCCGGCGATCGGTAGACGTTTTTGTCAGGATTAAATGTTCTAAATCGTAATTTTCAGTCTATTAATTGGCGACAAAAAATAGCTTGAATTTTCTGGCGCCTCCATATTATTGAAGTATTAAGACATCTATTCTAGGTTATGTAAGTCCCCTATATCTTCCAAATAGTCACGAAGAACGAAAACTAACCATGTTTATTAATTAATGTCATTAGACCATACAGAGGTGTCATTATCGGACGTGTGCCGACGGTAATTACACAATGACCTGTACTGTGGAGAGGTACCTAATATACATATTGATTACCTGTATATCTAAAGACTAAACATCCACACCTATAATCACTATCCATATGTTCTGTCCTATATACAGTTATCAAAGATTAACATCATTGATGTTATATTAATTTCATGCAGCTTCTGTATCAATCCTCAGTGATTTTACTTTAATAATTTAGCTGAGAAATATCGAAGGGAGATCGTGGTGTCTTCTATGACGTCCGCACTCCACATACTATACAGTGTTATACATGTATCTTAAATTTGTGATGATCTCAATACAAAAACGATGTTTTATTTCATTTACATAATATTTTATACAAAGATAAAAAATATCTTCTTGTAACACATTGAATTGAATTTAATAAAATGTCAGTAATGACAGTAAATACATTTATATAACCTCAATAATTTTTTTTCTCTTTTTAAATGCAGATTTGATTTTTCTTTATCAAATCTCATTTTTTTAAGTGAACTAATCAGTCATCATTTGTTGTTTTATCTTATCAATTAATGAAAAAGGTACAATATGAAGATAAAAACCTTCAAATAAATATTTGGGTATGCAAATATTTTGGTAATAAAAATTCAAATTAAAAAAAAAAAAAAGAATAAATAAATAAATAAATCAAGCCTTTGACTTTAAAAATTATCATACTTCCAAATATTTAGTAATTAAACTGAGATTATATTTCTTCCAGGTAAGTCTAGTTATTTATTTTCTGCATTCCAAATCCAACTTTTATATTAGAATATTCAGAATTTAGTATATTTTAAAATTTGTTATAACAAATTAAGAAATACTAAATTTTAAACATTCTAATATAACACAATGACCATAACATCATTTTGAGTCTCCCAAGCTGTGTGTGTACATGTATATATTACATGTATTAAAACTTCAAAATAAAGTGTTTATCTATTCCTTATAAATTTCAAAGTCGACTAGAAAATTTAAAGAAATATCATCAATATTATTGACAATAATTCCCTTTTAGATGCATAAAATGGCAGATATTGAAGTTTGAAATTACAATTTTTTCTTGTTATTTCGGAAGGGGGACGCCCCTTCCCGTACCCTCCCCTCTCACTTATTTCGACACAACTGGTACACGCATATATATCAGAAAGACAACGCATTCATAAAAAGTTTGACCGTTGTACGCATTTTCTACCCCAGACAAATTTCCTAATGTTGACAGGTATGTATATATAAACCCTATTACGAGCAATGAAGTTGCTAGCATCGTTGCTTGTAATAGGGTTCATATTGGATTGGGCATACGGGCCTGTGATTTATAGTACTCTAAATCGAGCAAGACTATTCAGCTAATACTACACAATATATCTAGACTTGGCATTTATATACTTTTTACTTTTAAGATTGCATTACTGTAGACGGGTGCATTATCATGATTATGATGATTTTTATAAAATAATTTCAATATTTTTCATAAACTGTAGGGGCCAAAATAAAGCATTGTGTTAAGTAATTCCAAAAATATAATTTAGAATATCTTCAAAATGAAAAATATTGAAATTATTTCCAGGAATGTGACTTTTAGGGCTTGTTTCTTGTGCCGTCTTTAAAGTCAGTGTTATATTCAATGTCTTGCTGGTTTAAATTAGTATAGCTAAACATGAAAAAGTTCAGTTTGTTGACCATCAAAATAATGCCAACTCATTTATTCGGCAGTTTTGCCATTCACTTTTTTAACACTGAAAAATCTTGTATTTGTATGATTTATTACTACAAAACTAAATGGAAAATTTGAAAAATATGCAGATCCCTTTCTTGAAAGCTGTGTCAGACACTTTATTCATGGCTTACAAAGTAACTTTGTGCATTGTTTTAAAAGTGGGGATACCAAGGTAATTTAGATGTTTGATTACTAATTTTGGTTCTAAAATATATTACAGAAGAGATCATGCAGGAGCCTGAGACCAAAATGTTTGTTGCGGCCATTGATTTTGGAACAACATACTCTGGATATGCGTTCTCTTTTCGGCATGACTTTGAGGACGACCCAACAAAAGTGTCATCCAACAACTGGAATGCGTCCAGCGCAGGTCTTATTTCTCTGAAGACACCAACAACTCTTTTACTGAATGATAAGGAAGAATTTGTAGCATTTGGCTATGATGCAGAAAACCAGTTCACTGACCTTGCAGAAGAAGAGGAACATGGAAAATATTTCTACTTCCGCAGATTTAAAATGATGCTCTTTGACAAAATTCATGTATGTATAAATGTAGTGTTTTTTATATTACATTTCATTTAAGTCTACTTTATTTGTTTTTCTTTCTTATAGAAATTACACAGAATAATATGTATCTCTATGTATTTGGAAATTGAAAAAAAGGTATATGCAATGTGTTTGAAGATCTAAATTTGATGTGTATCATCATACTTAATGTGTGTGTGTGTGTGTGTGTGTGTGTGTGTGTGTGTGTGTGTGTGTGTGTGTGTGTGTGTGTGTGTGTGTGTGTGTGTACTGTTACAGGAAAGCCAATAAATAAATAAGAATAAAAGATATAGGAAAAACTAAGTGAGATAGCATTGATAATTGTTTTATTATGAACATTGTATTTGAAGAGACTAACAAGACAGACAATGCTAAAAGACATAACAGGCAAAGAACTGCCAGCCATTGATGTATTTGCCCATGGTATAAGATTTCTCAAAAAGCACATGATGGAGACACTAGAAAAGAGAGCCACTGGGGTGAAAGATAAAGACATACAATGGGTCCTTACAGTACCTGCAATCTGGGATGATCCAGCAAAGCAATTTATGCGAGAGGCAGCAGAAAAAGTAAGTTCACATTGAAAATTTTTTTAAAAAGACTGATTGAAATATTCATATGATTCAAAGATCAAGAAAATTTAAGTACTAAACACCACCCAATTTATTTTGAGCAATTTTACCAAATTTCAACTTTTGTTGTTCACACAGATGAATATCTTTCTTTTTTACATTCTGATTTAACAGCAAATTGAAAAATTTGTGTTTGCCTTCAGACAAACATATGTATATCTACTCAATAAGTTTATGTTTTAGTACATCAGACAAAAGTGTAATATAATATTTCTTACTTGTATGTGTAAAATTAATGAATTTTTAGTTGGATGTATGCAGTCGGATAATTTTCCATCAAAATCTATATGAAAATGTATGAATGATGATTGAAATTGTACATATAAATTTATACCAAACATTAATGAAATAAATAGCCACATCCACACACACTTGCAGCCACATGCAGGACAAAGACATAGACATATGATGTGAATGTTAGTCATTGACTCTAAAATGGTAGATTGAAGCAACACAAAAAATGGTCAAAATGGATATTATATCATGTGTATATATACATGTATATAGTCACTTATAGAATATAACAAATGCTTATGATACTACTGCAGTGGAATCAAAGTCACTGTATCATTTGATTGTACAAAGATTGTTACCAACAAAAGTATGAGAAATGTTTACTTCTTCTTTGATAATTTATATTTAATATCATCAAATAAGTCAAACCTCAGTTTTGTACCGTCCATTGTCTTTCCGTAGATGCTGCCATTAAAGTAATAGGCTTGTGAAATCTTGTCATTGTTATTCAACTTGGTGATTAGTCCTATGTTGAGCTTTGTCACATCATCAACAATTTTACAAGTGTCTTTCAATATCTTTCGGTGTTTCACAACTTTAATTTCACAACTTTAATAAATTTTGGCCTCACTGTTGCCTAAAGGAATTTGTGAATGAACCGTTTCTTTGCCTGTCCCACATGCCTTCCCAGGAGTTTTCTATTAGTGAATGGCCTTCCTTCCATTTCAAAACGTTGATGTTATTTTTCCACATTCATTTTCTTTGCCTTCTGGATTGCAGTTTTCCTTTTACAATTGTTGAGTGGAGTCCTTTCAGCTTTTCTATATTTGGGTTGCAATTCTCTCTTTTAAGATGATAATTGTGATGTCGTGGTTGTCTATTTTGTCTTGTAACTTTCCTGTTCGTTCTTTTACCTGTTTGTCAAATTCTTTCTGTATATCCTCTCTCACTTCTTTTTTAATACTATCCTTCAACTCTGTAATTACATCCTTCACTATTTTCTTCACAAGATTTTCTATGTCACTTTTTTGGATCATTACTTCTAGGGCTTTTTCCAAGTCTTTTCTTTTCACTGTTTCATTCATACTTTCCTTTATCAGCTCAATGTCTTGTTGTATTGCTTGTGTACTGCTTTTCAAAACTATACTATCCCCTGGGGGACTTTCTACCTCTGAATGTGTTCTTCCTTTTTCTTTGCCACTTGTTTTTACCTGTTGTCTTGTTTCCACAGATCTACTTAAGCCTTTGTTTCCAGACTGGTTCATGGTTGAGTTTTAATTTGGAGTAAAGAATCTAGAAATAGCTTGATGTTTGAGATGTACTCAAACTAAATATCAACACAAATTTTCCAAACTTTCTTTGATCAAAATCACAAAAAGTTGAGTATGAAAATAAATATCCAATGAATTTCTAGAATCTCTGTAAGCTCTTATATCCAGTAGTATAAATATTATAGTTGAAATAATCCTATAGACATGAAAAAATAACCATTTTGTGAGAGCACAACTTTATAGTGCTAACAGCTTGGCAGCCATATTAAGAGTCCCAGTCGGATAATTTTAACAGTATAAGATTTAAAACATTTTTTCAATGCTGATCTAAGATGCTTATCATTTATCTTGTATATCATGTATATGTAAAAATAAGACTAAATGAATGTTGAGCTGCATGTCTTTAAAATTGCAAACTAAATCTCTAGATTTGGTTTTAAAGACCTAACATTTCAAATAATTACTACAGAGGGTAATGGGAAATCCCCCATATTGCGACTTTAAACCTTTTTTTTAATTTTTTTGGAAGGCCAAATGTCTCTTCCTCAATTGATTGTAAATTTCTCTTCTCCTTCATGTAACTGGAAAAAAATGTTGCATTTGGCATAAATAACATTCAAACAAAGTAAAAATAAAGAAGTATCAATGGTTAATTGAAACTCCAAATCCATTACAACAAACTGGATATACAAGGTTTCTCAACATGAAGAACAATTGTGAATCCCAAACAGGATGGGACTAGGTGTCCGGAAGAAGTCAGCGTCCTCTGTTAGCATACTACATCTGTCGTCAATGTGACATGGAAATCTCTCAAGTTCAGTGAAAAGTTTGATGAAAGTGTCATCAGTAAATATTTGTTGATATTTGCTTTCATATTGCTTTTGTGTATTAAATTTCATCATAAAACACTTGAAAAAAAACACATATATCATATAGGATGTGTTAAAACACAATATTGCTATATATTTCAAAATTGGTTTTGAGATCAGTGTCATTTTCTGATAAAGATAGATCTGGACACAGTATCAGTTTTTAAACTGACGGTATTTTTTTCCTGTTAATTTAGGCAGATATTAAAGGTGATCAGTTGATGATAGCATTAGAACCAGAAGCAGCATCTCTGTTTTGCAAGTTTTTGCCAATTGACAAATTTTGTGGTGAAGAGAACAGCATTAATGCATTCAGTCCAGGATGTAAATACTTGGTTTTAGATGCAGGAGGTAAATTAATTTATTTTTTTATGGAATGCTTTAATACACATACTCTTTTTGGAAATCTAAAATGAATCAGATACCACCAGAATTTTGTGATACATGGTAAAATTGTCATAATATTTATTTTTTGGTTCATTTGGATCCAAGAGTTTTACTGCAGTGACTTAAGTGATCAGTTATGATTAGTTACTGCAGACCTTTTATGAGGTGACGTAATTTTCACTTTAGTGTTCAGAATATGGCCTTATTGAAAAAAAATAATGCATCAGATTTTTTTAAAAAAAAGAAGAGATTCTAATAGATTAAGAAGAGGTATCAATAGATAATCGTAACTCCAATTCTGCAAATTTTACACAAATTCACATTAATATTCCATATTCCAGTTTCATTACCTAGAAGTCAATAGATTCATTACCTCTGAATCAAATTAGTCATTAACTCTGAATCAAGAGATTTTATTTCTGATTCAAAAGATTCATCCCTCTGAATTAAGAGTTTCATCACCTTTGAATTAAGAGTTTCATCACCTTTGAATTAAGAGTTTTATCATCTTAGTTAAGAGTTTCATTTCCTCGTAAGCACATAGTAAAATCTAAAATTGTAGTTCATTCTAGGATGCTATCTTGGTTTATTTCATTTGTTGAAGTAAATAGAATTACAACTAAACAGTTAAAGTTAACCATGCTGAAAATTTGGACAATTCATGTTTACAATTTTTGAAATTTGAAATTTCCTGATTATTATTTATTTTTATCATTGAATACGTTCTAATCATGTTCCTTCAAATTGAATCTAGGTGGCACTGTAGACATAACAGTCCATCAAGTGCAAGGAGATGGAACCTTGAAAGAATTGGACAAAGCTAGTGGAGGATCCTGGGGTGGTACTAAGGTAGACCAGGCATTTAAAGATATGTTGGGGAGTATTATTGGCCCTACATCCATTGAGGAGTTTAGTTTGACAAATACAGCAGACTACATAGAAATATTTCGAGAGTTTGAGATTAAAAAGCGAAGTCTCAAAGATGACTTGAAGAAAGTAACCATGAAAATACCCCTTAGTCTTGATCCGGAAGAGAACATGAGGGAAATGACAAAGAAGTCCGATTTCAAGCATGACATAGAATGGACAGGTGACAAAATGAGAATAAAGAATCAGTGCTTTAAACGCTTTTTTGATGAAGTAAGCAAAGCTATCGTTGAACATGTTAAAGATTTACTTCAGTCTAAGAATGTAAAAGGAACAAAGAACATCTTGATGGTTGGTGGATTCTCCGAATCTCCTATCCTACAGGAGACCATCCGTGCAGAGTTTCCTGACTGTCGAGTCATCATTCCACAAGATGCTGGATTAGCAGTCTTAAAGGGTGCAGTGATATTTGGACACAAACCAAATATGATTGCCTCAAGGATAGCAAAGTATACCTATGGAGTAGAAACTACAAGGAAATTTGATTCGTCTAGACATCCAAACAGTAAGAAAAAGATGGTTGAGGGTAAAGAAAAGTGTACAGGATTATTTGACAGACACGTTCAACGAGGACAAATGCTGAATATTGATGAAGCCCAGAGAGAAGAAGAGTATTATCCATTGTACAGTGATCAAAAGAGAGTTACTTTCCCTATATATACTTCCTCTGAAGATGGCCCCGAATTTACAGATGATTATAGTTGTCACTATCTCGGTAAAATGACTGTTAACCTCCCAAAGAATTTGACCAAGAGTCAAAAAGCAGTTGATCTTGGTTTAGTTTTTGGCGGCACAGAGCTCACCGTAAGAGGGAAAGTCAAAGCAACAAATGAAATAGTAACGGCAAAATTTGACTTTTTAGATGGTGAACCATGATAACATTACATTTGGATTTGTGTATAACTTTGTGCATAAATTATATTTTCTTTATCACTTGTGGAGTGAAAGTGATAATAAAAGCAAGGATAAACTTCATTTTGGAGTCAGTCAAAATTTTAATGAATTAACAAATTTGTTTTTGTTTTGAATTTGGATGTATAAATATATTTACATTTGATGATTGATTTCTTTTGTTCTGAATTTAGATGTCAATACATTTTACAACAAGTTGTTTATTATGTTTGTTATGTAAAAACAACCTGTTATGGGTTTACTTTTACTTTTTATCGAGGGCTATCCTGTTAGCAGTGAAGAGGTCACTTATATAATGTGTGTAGTGATATCACAAAGGGAGGTAACTCGAACATTGAATGTTACTATTTCCAGTTCTTGTTTCCGCGGAAGTTGGGGAAAATCGCCATGTCCATTGTCGGGTGTTAACACAACAATTATCACAACCTTTGAAGTTAATCACAATTACATTGGGATGTATAAACCTAAACTTTTTGTGTAATAGGTCTGTTCATAATGGATTTCAAACAGAAACGATGTTTTCAACAAAAAACTAAAGTTTAATCCATTGCCGAAAGCGTTGATGTCTATAAGTGAAATTGGTGATAGATCGTTTTGCTACATCGCGACTTTAGGCCCAAATTATGTTGATGAAAAATTATTTCTTTAACAATAAACATTGGGTAAACTGTCTTTTTCACCCCGTACAGTTATTTATATTAATTAATCCAAGATAGAGAACGTTGTTTGGTTGTTTATTTAGTCTAGGCAGAGTATATGTCATGTACCATGGTAATAGCCCTAAATATGATTGTTTATGTTCGGTATTATAAGCCCTAAAATTTGTTTTAAATCACAGCCATTTTTCACTATGAAAAAAACATATATTACCTATTCCTAGTGTCATGTTACGTTTAGATATATGTAGGTTCTATAAATGCTCACATTTTATTTTGAAATGAGTGTTGATGCATGGCAGAAAATTGGTGCGGAAGATACAACGAATAAAATTTTATAATGTTAATTTTGAATTTATTTAGAGGCTGGAAATTGAAGGTTTTTTTTTTTTAGATCTACATTAATTTTATTTATTTTCATTTCATATATGTTAGATAGAAGTAGTTTGAATCCCATGGCTATTTCACCAAAATAACAACCCATTTCAGTACTTTCAGTAATTTGATTATTTTGATTTGATTTATTAAAGGTGGTCTGTGACAAAATTTCGAAAAAATTTTATATTTGATTTTTGTCTTGTCAAAATGTTCCTATTCACCGAAAAATATTATCACTCTCGAATTAAGGCATACTGGGGAATTAAAGAGTTCACTCTAAAAATGTATCCATTCCATACCGAGAAATTGCCAGTGATTGATACATGGGTTATTTGACAAAATACAATGTGTAAAAAAAATAAAGAATTTGTTTATGCCTGTGTATATCTCCTTTGGTTATTGTTAGTGCATCAATCTAAATAGTAAAAATGAAATGATTTATTTTTTGGGGGTGGGGGACATAGCTAATGCCCCTTTAAGTTTTAAGTGTGTTAAGTTCCCCAAGGAGTAATCAGTAACACAAAAGAGTTTATGCAAAAACAAACATCTGGCGCTCAGATGCTTAAGGCACATGATTTTCTTATTAATATAGTGCAAACTCTAAACACGACAGTGTTTGAAAGAGCAGCTTTAAAACTGTAAATCACAGAATTTAGAAATGTCTTTTAGGTCTTTAAATGATTTTATATATGATTTTGAGTAATTGAAAGTTTAATTTTCCCCATTTACCATAATGATTGATATGAATTTTAGTTTTTTGCTTAATGTTATAATCATATTTTGATAACGTATGTATTTTCTGTAAATGTTATGTTTTCATGAAAACTGATTATTGACAAATGTTTAGCAATGTTTTTATTCGTAGTATGTTCTTGTTGTTTTACTTTCTAGTTACATAGCATCATCTTTATATTAGATGGCCCTAAGGTGATTAATAAACTAAGCAAGCTAAGATAGTCATCTTTTCCCGACAGTTACTATTTGTCAGTCTTTATTTTGATTTGTTTTTAGTTTAATGAACAATCATCATTGATAGAATATATATTTTTCTAGCAATTTTTATATCAAGCGATGACTTATGTTTTACTATGATGTTTAGCTGTCTTTGAATTATCATAGAGATGTATTTTTACATATTGATATATTTCTTATTTGCTGTATCAGAGTTGCATCGGAAGATGATGTTTTGTAATCACTCCAAGGGGGGGGGGGAGGGGGGGGGGGGGGGGAGGGGGGGGGGGGGGGGGGGGGGGGGGAGGGGGAAAAAAAAAAAAAAATAAAAAAAAAAAAAAAAATGCTTCAAGGTTTTTGCTCATGGATGTCGAAAGCTGTCTTACATGTGCTTCTCTCTCTCTCTCTCTCTCTCTCTCTCTCTCTCTCTCTCTCTCTCTCTCTCTCTCTCTCTCTCTCTCTCTCTCTCTCTCTCTCAGCAAATTTATAATTTTAATGCATAAATTTGATGTTCGAACATGAAGTTTAACATAATAATATTGCAATAAGAAATATAGTGTATAGTATATGGCACTTTAGTACAATTGATTTCATATTAGCACACTCTTTACGAGATGTGTAAATACATGTTGATCGGCAATCTTTCGCAATATTTCTAAGCAATTCTATAAATGATTTTTCTATTATAAACCATTTCTATTTATGTTTCTTTGATTTAGCTTTGAAGTGTTTTACGCCACACTCAACAATTTTTCAGTTATGTTGCGGCGGCCATTTTTTATTGATGGAGGAGAGAACTCGGTTACAATGTACCCGGGAAAAGACAACCGACCTTCTGCAGGTAAACTGGCAAACGTTCTCACAAAAATCAGCTTAGATTCCAGCTGGGCTAGAACCTGCACTGACCAGAAGTGAGAAACTGCATGGTTCAAAGTGTGATACTTTAAACACTCACAGAATGTTTATAGAGGTCACAGAGGCACCTATTTACATTGCTAATACATGTATATTGTATTACATCGTTTTGAAAATGGCCCTTATTAAGACGCACTGGGGTGAACAAGGAATGTAGTTTCTGAGACACTGGTATGTGGGTATAGTAAAATCCACAACCTGGTGGGGTGGAGTCTCATGAACCCTTTCTTGACCTGGACAAGTTTAAATTGTAAGTTATAAAAAAGCATAACGACTTGGATATTACCCTTACAAGAGTAATCGGTCTTTTTATCATCATACCCACGAGTATCCATAGAGGAATAAAACAGGCTATCCCATGAAGCTTGTCATAGGCGAAAAGTGAGTAGAGTTATCCATATGGTAATCAAAAGGGTACTCCGCTCGCCATATGTGAAGTTTCGACTTTTACTATAGCGTCTTATGTAATGTATTATAAAATTGAATTCCATGGCATTGATGTATCTATATATTCATTTGTTTTATTGTTGCCACTCCAAAGATTAGAAACTTCAACAATACTGTACAGTTGCTTATTCCAGAAGCGGTGTAAATCAGATGTGGATACTAAAAAATTTTAGAAAACTTGAAGGCACACAATTTTTTTTGAATTCACAGTATCAAAACATATGACTTTTCTACTCTTTAAACAACTATTCCACATAAAGAATTAAAAGAAAGACTTTTTAGCATCATAGACAACTGTTTTTTTATTTTTTCGCTAAAGGTGGTACCCGAAAATTAAAATATCTAGTGATTGGCTATCAGGATACTTATTTTGTCCAACACCACTCTGATTCTACACATGGATACACTGAAGTTGATAATAGACAATATATTTGTAATGTTCGGAGACATGGTCTTTCAACAAACTGTCGGCATTCCTATGGGAAACAATAGTGCCCCTTTATTGGCCGACCTGTTCCTTTATTCATACGAAGCATACTTCATTCAGAAACTGCTGAATCAAAAGAAGAAAAAGTTAGTGGTGTCCTTTTATTTGACATTTAGATATATCGACGACGTTTTGTCAATCAATAATGACAATTTTCATACATATGTCAATGCGATATATCCCAGCAAACTAGAAATTAAAGATGCAACAGAATCAAGCACACACTCTTCATACTTAGACGTTTTACTTAATATAGACAGATGGGGAAATTGGCAACTAAGCTATACGACAAACGCGACGATTTCGGCTTTGCCATCGTTAATTTTCCACATTTAAGTAGTGATATCCCTCAGTCACCCGCATATGGAGTTTATATTTCACAATCCGATATGCCAGAACGTGTTCAAGATATGAACATTTCATATACAGATGTAAAATACTGACAAATTATTGCCACAGGGATATCGAAAACCTCGTTTGATGTCAACGTTCCGTAAATTTTACGGCCAGTATAATAGTCTTGTTTGCGATTATTCTGTTTCACTAAGTTAAATGCCTTTTCGTTGGCTGTCAATATCTTGGTAAGAAGTAAAGATAAATGTTTGGTAGAACATTTACTGGATCCTGCTATGTACCTCTGCTTATAGTTGGTTTTACGAGTAGTTATAGGCAGCTCCATGGCGGGCCATTTGAATTTTGCCGCTAAGGGGCGCCACCAGTGGCGCTGTTGATGACGTCATCAGAATGCTGGCTTCTGATTGGTCAATTCAAATGGAGCCGCATGTGATGTCATAACCGGAAGTGAGGTCATACCGGAAGTGCGTCATGCCGGAAGTGAGGTCCTGTTAAAGAGCCAATCGTTGAGCTCGGAAGCGTGTCTATGACCGGAAGTGTAAGGTTGTGGGGCGGCCATCTTGGATAACGAGCCAATGAGAGCCTTCGTTACAAGAGGTTGGGGTCACGAGAAGTCAACGGGTAGAGAAAGAATTTGGGTTTTTCCAGTCTTGAGCTGAGAGTGAATCTATTTTTAGAACCAAAACTTTAGGTTTTTCCAGGTTTGTGAAACCAGTAGTTGGTGGCGCCACCGTCGGTGAGAGTGGTCTTGTATCATCAAGTGCGCATGCGTGAGAAGCGGTAGGCCGAGCTCGTAACCGCGAGTCAAGCTTGAACATGTTGTACTAAGGCTTGTAGAGAGACGAGTATGCACAAAGGGAGATCACTCTATATAGCCTGTAGGGATGGGACAAAGGGGAGATCACTCTGTATAGCTTGTATGAGTAGGAGTAAAGGGAGATCACTCTGTATAGACTGTATAGGTGGAACAAGGGGGAAATCACTGTGTATAGACTATAGGTGAAATATCACTGTATAGTCTGTATAGATGAAACAAAGGGAGATTACTCTGTATAGACTATAGGGGTGTAACAAAAGGGGCGATGGCTCTATATGGACTGTATGCACTAAACCAGAGAGGGAGGGTGGGTAGTGAAACAGGAAGTATAGGAAGGGTAGTCATCTTGGCTATGGAATCATGGGATATCTAGTTTTTCAGGGACTGACTAATCTCACGGCAGGAGAGAGAACCATAGAACATGAAAGTGTGTAACGTTCTCAAAGTTTGCAAAAGTGATCAAGTGTGTTTGTGTGTGTGTGTGTGTGTGTGTGTATGTGTGTGTCGTTCTCAAAGTTGGTCAAAGTGATCAAAGTTTGCAACGTGTGTACCGTTCTCAAAGTTTTCAACGTGTGCAACGTTCTAAGTTATGAAGTATCAAAGTGACACAAGTGACAAAGTGACAAAAGTTGTGAAGTATGAAGTTGTTCACTTACGTCGTTTCAACAAGTATCAAAGTTCAGATTGTGAAAACAGTATCTGTATTATTTTATAGCGTTTCTTGTACTACTGTATATAAAATAAAACATTAAACACTCACCTAGAGGAATTTTTCTGACGATGTTGACTCTTCGAGCTTCAGCCGCCAAATGAGCTCTCAGAGGTCTAATTGAACTTATTCTCAAGTTTTTAATGTTACCATTTTAAGAATTGATTTTATCTAATAAAATTTGATCGATCAAGTAAAAGAAATAACTTACTATAGGCTAGACTTACCGCTACAGTATAACACAACACAAAAACTGCATAGTTTCAGTTAAGGTTTCTTTTCGTGTAAGTTAGGTGGCCCTGAAAAGGACCGTTTGTTTTAGGGATAAAACCCTTAAAAGCAGCAGCAGCAGCTGACTACCTTCGACCTCCTGGCTACATCTCTTTTGGCCTCGGCGGCATGCCACCATCTCTCCAACCCGGCCTTCTGCTGCTCGAAATATTCCCACTCCTAAGACGCCGTCTTTAACTTGTCAGTGACATGCTTTGGCTTATTCTTCCAAAACATCTCACTATCCAAATACATGTTTGTTGTCCTATTTGGTTTCACCATGATCGTTTGTCTTCTGCAATGAAGCGCAGTGAAATGAGACGCGCACGGCTTTTTATATGAGCAGTATAGCGCACGCGACGTACTCCGTCGCGTCAACTTTGACCTCTTTGATGATTGGTCTATGCGTTGTTGGCAACGTGATTCCACCAATGAAAACGCCAAGAGTGATAGACGCCTAGGAGAAGTCAGCCTAAGAGTGATAAAAATAAAAAAAGTCAAACATGGCGTATACTATGGAGTACACTATGGAACAAGAAAACGAACCTGTTCGAATCGAGCCGGTATATGATACTAGGCAGATTATTCGTGATACCAAAGAGAAGTTACGAAAGATTAATCTGAACTTTCAACAGGGAAAAGAAGATCTTCGCCTGAGACGTACTTCTCAATTCTGTTTTGCGGTTTGGTAGAGAAGAGAGAAAACGTAAGCAGATGGACGAGAAGTGTTTGCCGTTTAACAAGAGATTATGTGCATGAATCATGGCAGATATGACAAAAACAACGGTCCTTTTCAGGACCACTTATATCTTACGAGAAGAAACCTTAAACTGAATGTTTATTGTATATAATAAAATGAGTTATAGGGTTTATGAGACAATTAAATGAGTGATAGGGTTTATGAGACAATAATGTGAGTGATGGGGTTTATGAGAAGGCATGTTTTATAGAGTAGTAGATGTAGCATATCTCAAAACAGTTTAGATTTCTTTTCTTATGAGTTGGGTGGCCCTGAAAAGAGCCGTTGGTTAGGTTACTTATATTGACAGTAACATCTCTTTTTCAGAGGTAAACGTCGTTCTGCTTCCAGTAGATCATCTGTCTTTCTCTTGATCGTCATGATGATCGGTATCTGTAGTTGACGAAAACTAGCTCTAATCTGTTTTGTAGTAGAAACATACTGAGCTGACAAATAGTCTAAGCACTGTCGGTACTGCCAATTGGGTTGATCTCTGACTTTCTGCGAGGTTTGCTGATGTTTCAGTTGCCTCCATCTCTGATTCGCCACTAGGTCTTCTGTTGTAACAGAATAATTCTGTGAATAGCTTCTGTATAGATACTCTCCATTTTTGTTTTGGTTTTTCACTAAGCGATGTTCAACAAGAAGGAGAAGAAACGCTCACGCGATGTGTGACGCCACACCCTGCTGAGTATGTCTAAGAGTCTATAGTCATTGCTTGATCATGGCTGACTGTGTAAACATGTGGGACGAAGTACAAGAAAAAGTAGAATGGATGATATGTGCCGATAAAGTGGGAAGAAAGTGGGGTGGTTATCGAATATCGACGAATGGATTGAGCTCGTGAAGTCTGAAAAAAGAAAAAGAGAAAGAAGGCAGAGAAAACGGACAAAATGCTTTTTATGCCATGGCATATAAAGCCTAAAACACAAACGGCCCTTTTCAGGGCCACCTAACTTTTACGAAAAGAAAAGAAACCTATGATTGATTAGAGCAGTAATAAAACATAGATCCTTTGTATACCCTTATTCTGTATCTCTTTCTCTCTCTCTCTGTATCTCTTCTACTCTAAGTGTTACACGGTTACTCTTGGACTCTTGGACTCTAAGTGTACTGTAAGTGTACACCTTGTACCCAGTCATAAATACACAAACACCAAATCAATTTTTAATAAGTTTAATGCCCCGCTAAAGAACATTTTTAGATAGTCGACAGAGGATTAGGGCCGTCCCTCTGTGACTATGTACAATACATAAAAATGAACATGAGAACACTGATTAACTTTGATAATATTAACTTTAATAACATTAACTTTGAGAACACTGATGAACTATGAGAACACTGATTAACTATGAGAACATTAACTATGAGAACAATAACTTTGAGAACATTAACTTTGAGAACACTGATTCACTTTTTTTCTAAAAAAAAAAACGTTCATCACTATTAATGTAACACGCAAACAAAACTTTTAGTCACTTTGTCTCACTACTACGGTTGATCTTGCCCATACAGCACGGAGCAAAAGAACGTTTTGTCCTAGATCGGTCGGTTCGGATTCCTTGACGCTGTGACAGTAAACGTATTTACATGATAACAGTTCTAAAAATCACTGCTGTTCGGTTTCCACTTTTACTTTCTTGGTGGCTTTGCCTCCCTTCTTGAGCATCAAGTTAAGTTTACGTTTCACTCCTGTTGAAGTCTTTTTGGGACATTCATAAGCCCAATGACCTGACTAATGACATTTATAACACTGGTCCGATTGACGAGATCGATTTTCTACTTTGTTCTCAGGTTCTACTCTTACTGATGTTGTCGATGTTGTTGTTGTTGTTGTTGCCGACTCGTTATTCTTAGGACATCTAGGAGACCAATGTCCAATTTCACCACAAATGAAACAAGGATGAGTCTATGGGGAAGGCTTATATTCGTACCCCATATACGATGTTCTGACTTCTGACTGTAGTTTATCCTTCAATTCTTTCAGAGTATTTGTAATAGTCGTGAGTTCTTCCCTCATTTTCTGTAATGTGGATAGCAAGGCATCACGTAACATTCCCTTGGTCGCATCATGTTCGTGTTTTTCTTCCAACTGGTCTAAAGTTTTGAGAACTTCATCAAACTCATCAGCCCCTTCTATGTACGGTGTACAATTAGGTGAATAATTTGGGTGCGTCTGAGACAAGCCTGGATAACTCATGTTGATGACTGATTCAAATGATGTTTGGTCACTACACTTCACTTTACTTTATACCCGTTCTTCTTATTCTATATTTAGGTTCGTTCCCGTCAGCCACTTGGTTGTCCCCCAGAAGGTTGTCACCAGTTGACTGAAAGCACAATCTTTAGACCAACGTCGATGTTCTGTAAAAACATTATCGCTCCATTCCCAATCTTTTAAACAGATGCCACAAGAAAAACACTGGACGTGGTCACTGTTCCCTAAATACACAAATCCTGCTCTGGCTAATTCTGTCTGTTTAAGTCCCGGTAGATATTTAGGCCAATGATCTTTAAACGTCAGATACCTGGATTCATACGTACAAAAATTAGGCAAGGCTAAAGGTATTCTTAATTCCTGATGAAACAATAACCCTCTGACGGTAGCAGGTCTTAGTTTAAAAGTGGTCACACCTTGTTTTCTTTCGGTAGGTGGAGTCCTTGTCACTTCTATCAGATTGACTCTTGGTACGCTATCCACTTCAACCCGATGAGCTCGTGGTACACTATCCATCATGTCTCGGTTCATGGGAGCACTATCCGTGACGGTCTGATTAGCATCCATCGTCGATGAAAATAAAGTGTCCATATGTTCTTTCCATCGTGTCTGAGAGTGAATGGTCCCTGATGTGGATTCTCACCCCCTTTTTATAAGATCCATAAAATCTATTTTAGATCAGACCAAAAAATCATATTTTTCTTCGTTTTTTGTCCTGAAACAAAAATTGTATCATCGGTACGTCTACATGATGACCAAGCGGATCCCATGCTACTTGTCGTTGTTCTTTATGCACATGATACATCATACCTGCTCGATTGCCATTATTATCATTTAATTGTAAATGAAAAGTGTCACCGTACACGGGAGACTGACGACAATCTCTTAACCATTGTCGTAGAAACATTAAAATATCATGAGGTATTTCTTCCTGTTCTACTTTTCGTGGTCGTCCCCTGTTCACTTCTTCCCTCTGTCCTTCTTCTTTTCTTTGTTCTTTTGTTCTCTCTATGGATACTTTACGTCTTTTCATTCTCTGTTCTTTTCCTTCATCTCTCTGTCCTTTCCTGTCCTTCCATCGTTTCCCAATTCTTTCTCTCTGTTCTTCTTCTCTCTGTTTCCCTTCTTCTCTCTGTTTCCCTTCTTCTCTCTGTTTCTCTTCACTCTGTTTCTCTTCTTTGTCTCTCTGTTTCTCCCCATTCCATTTCTTTCGTCTTTTCGTGTCTTCTTTTCTCGCGTTTTTATCCATGTCATTTTCTCTTTTCGGCGGTTTCATATTGAGTTTAATACCCGATGTGGACACGGTGACTGTCGGTCATCAACTGACCCAAGTCCTGTGTTGCACTTCATTTTATGATTAAATGACACGACGAAAATGAAGTTTGGCAATCACTTTTCCTCCTAGAAAATGAATTTTACGTCCCATGTCATCTCTCAATTGTATTTCAATGGTATCAAAATACTTTTTATTTAAACACACATAATTGTAATGAAAAGGTTCCCAATGTTGATGATTGAGCGATTGACCCGTTTGAAAAGGGACCACACGTAATAACGGTAACGATTGTGAACCTACAATTTGACTTTCGGCAATGTTGCTGTAGACATAGATACCACTCATACCAATATTTAAATCGTGTGGATACCGTGGCATGTGTGTGACATCGACCCATTTAGTCATCTCCTCATTCATGTCAACGGCTTCAAAGCCAAGTTTATAACCGAGTAGACTTGGAAAACGTATTAAAAAGGGAACGGAATAGATGGATCGGCCTTTAAACTCTATCACAAATCGATCTAAAGCTTCGTCATACCTGAATTTAATAGTATTTTTATGAGAGAGATCTTCTATCCTATCAATGACATATTGAAAGGCTGTAGAAAACCCGACTTTCATCTCTTCTATTAAGGCAGCAGGAGACGCATAAAACCCCGAACGAAATTTAAGTCTCCAAATACTTCCTACAAAGCGATCCCCGATTTCGTATCAGTTTTAGAGATGACATGATCAAATTGGGGATCATCTAACGAGACGTGTTTCTTAATCAATTCTACTTTAAAACGTTCATGTTGACGATATTTCATTTCCTTTTTCTTAGGATACGTAGAGGGTCCTGGGGATTTTTAGGTGTCACGACGGATTCCAAAGGAACGTGAAGGGGAACCAAGACATCTATGTAATTCTCATCGGATCCTATCGATTCTATTAAGTTGGGAAAGATCAATTCACTCAAAGCTACTTCCCACTCACTATCCATCATACTTAAAGCTTGAGGTAAATGAGTTTTGAATTCTGTTAAGGTATAATCGGGAGAGACTTTTAAACTAGCATCGCTAGGTAAAGTCATGTAAAAACTACCATGATCTTTCGAATCGAGAGTCGCCATGATGCGTGTACTTGAGATCCAACTGTATCAATGAACCCCTACCCGTCACTGTCTTCTGTTTTATATCAACATCAACAACACCAGAGTAAAGTTTCATAAATTTTAATACTCAACACACTGTATTCAAACTTTATTCACTTTATTCAATAACCATAAGGTAAAGTACAAAAGTTTTCAATGCGATGTCTCTTATCATACACGACACGCACTTCTTTAGTCATCGCCTGTGTTTTGACTTTATATTGTTTCGTTCGCATGATCTTATGAGGGTACGATACTATCACTTTCTTTTGTTGACCACGTAACAACTGTTTCAATGTATCTACGTTGACTGTAGAAGTGGTACGACTATCAAAAGTTATTCATTTGACTTTACACACCTTGAAGTAACTGTTGTAATGCTTCGTAACTCTCCACATACTGTGTCTGAGGTAAATTAGTCCGTTGAGCAAATTTTCCCCACAAACAGTTCAGAAACAGTTTAGCAATGGTCCGTAAGATAGGATTCTTCTCGTATGATCGTATGTTCTCTCGTTCTTCTACTGTTTGACAGGAAGCAGGAAAACCACTAGCCTGTTGCTTAATTTGGAGAAACTGATCAATATAGCTACGACTGATCAGGGAACTGCCATACTTCAAAGATACGATCGAGCACATAACTTTTCTCTATCGCTCTATCGTATTACAAATTTGACATAATCTGTTACTTTTATCAACAAAAGACCACCTACCCGTTTCTATTGGAAGTTTATGATTCCCTGTTCTAAAGCTGTAAAGTGTGGTTCTGTATTTATTATTCAAAATTTCTAAATAATTTTCAAAAACAAACTCTTCCTTAAATACACTATAGGAAAGAGCTTTCGGTGACGTATTAACTTCAGTCTGATTGCCAACTGTAAGAATTGGTCACACAATCGTTGCATAATAAAAGTATACACATAATTTGCTGATGCATCCACATCCAACCAATATTGACTGTACTCACAGTCATTTAACACACACACACACACACACACACACACACACACACACACACACAGATATATATATATATATATATATATATATATATATATATATATATATGTGTGTGTGTGTGTGTGTGTGTGTGTGTGTGTGTGTATTTCATCCATAAAAAATTTAATTTAAGTTTCCTGCTAGTTTTTTGTAAAGAGCTTTGTATAATAGAGAAGACAATTTTATCCCAAAAAATTATTAATTTAATGTAAAGTAACATTGGTTAAACACCCAGTTCTCCATATACCCTGAAACTGGGTGCTGATTTTCTAATTCATAAATTTTTAAATGTACTCTTTCAATAATTTCTAAGTTTTTGTGTCCCCAAAGTTCACAGCCATAGAGTAATATAGGTATTTACAATCTTTTCAAAAAAAATCATATTGTGTTTTGACAGATAAAGTTTAACTGTCGACCTTTTCTTAAAATATGGTACATGGCTATATAAGCTCTTTTAATGTTATGTTTTTAGCATCAGAATAAGACCTATTATGTGAAAGAAGTAAGCCTAAGTAATTGAAATCATATGATCTTTCAATATCTTTACCATTAATCTTGAATAAAACCTCTTGTATGTCTTTGTATGTCTCTAAGAGAATACCATAAATTTAGTTTTATCTATATCATTTTTAAGGTTCCAACTTTCACAATATTCGTTAAAACTGTTAAGTTGTAACTGCAAATCATTACAGATTCCGAAAATAAAAGTGTGTCATCTGCATATAGAGTAAAACCTGTATATAGGGGTAACTTAAATAAGTGACTCATTTTGGCCCCTATAGACAGGTGACCCCTATATAGAGGGTCGGCCATGACGGGTTAAATGTACCAAAATCATTTTTCTATATTGATATGTGCATGTCATGCAAACTGACCATACTTGTACATATGCAATAATAACCTCACGTCCAAATGTAAATACCATATACATGCATATATATATAAATCGCAAGACACAAAAATGCAGTTAAAATATAGCTAATTTATCAAATAAATTCCAACAATATCCCAACGTTTTCTCTCAAATTAAAGAAATCTATTTGTACCTGAGCCCTCACTACATATCTATCTTTGTCACGAATTTGATCATGTTAAAATATATTTTGTTTGTTGTACTATGTATGTTTACCATAGACAGTAGTTGAAATCATTCTGTTATACCATTCGAACACTTTCGTAGGTAAACTGGTGTTCTAATTCAGTGTCAAGGTTGTAAAAACTGGTTTGGTAGCTCTTTTAGGTATTTCAGAAAAGATTTCCTGCTTTTCAAGTTAGTTGGGTGTTGTGACTGGAGGAGTAAGGACATTTACTGTCTATAGGGAATATTTCATGCTTTTGAAGTTAGTTGGGCGTTGTGGCTGGTGGAGTATGGACATTTACTGTCTATAGGGAATATTTCCTGCTTTTCAAGTTAGTTGGGCGTTTTGACTGGAGGAGTAAGGACATTTACTGTCTATAGGGAATATTTCATGCTTTTGAAGTTAGTTGGGCGTTGTGGCTGGTGGAGTAAAGACATTTACTGTCTATAGGGAATATTTTCAGCCAGGATCAGGGCGGTGAATACTTTTCTTGTTAGACGTTGAAAAATGTCCTAGAGTTTGATAATTGTTGCCTGCCGTTGAGTTAATATTTTGTTATTATATATATTTGATTTTTTGCAGTTTTTCGCTTTATATTGGGAAATTATTATTTTAGTTGTGTTATTGCAGTATGGTATAGTTTTAGTTTCTCCTGTATTTTCAGTGCATAAGTCCGACGACCTGAGAATTGTTGTGGAATTAAGAGAATTTAATATAAAAAAAATCAAATATATTTAATATATTAAGAATTTATTATAAAAAAGATGAAACTACCAAAATGTTTGCCAGAATACATGAAATTGAGAAATAAGTAAGGCAAACAGTTCAGTGGGAACCAACTATACACGTTACAGCAGTGCTTCTAAATAAGTAAAAATCTGTATTTGTGGAAGATATTAAAATATACGATAACAACATGTGAGTTAAATATACTTACCATGAAATCTGAAATATTTTGTTTACTGTTGTAAACTGTTTCAATGTGTGTTAATTCTGGTAAAACTTTATATATCATTAATGAAGTGACATTATTATACATCACCAGCAGTTATATTGAACAATAATTAAAATGTGTTTGTTTCTAATATCTGTAATATTTTTTTGTGAGAAAATGTATCTGAATGAGAGTTAGTGAGAAAGTGGATATACATGTAACATTTTTTGCTATCTTGAATAAATTTGTTTTGTTAAATATAAAATTTGTTTCTGTTTTCTGTGTTTGACGAACAGAATTCGAACGAACTTCTTTACACTCTTACACACACACACACACAAAATATCATTTATCAATTAAAAATGCCATAATCATGTATCAATTATGAATTAAAAATGCCATAACAGCTTAGTAAACTTTTACTTACAGTCACACAATTATTCCCTTTGAAAAATAATTTAAAATATTTACAACATAACACTACATTCTTGAGCATAAGCATTACATTTTAGAGCACATAAAATCCTTTAAACAAATGTCGTGATAACTAGCATAAAATAATGCAAGATGATCACTACTTTAATATCAAATGTGATTTTAATATTGAATCAAAATATCGGAGCATACATGATAATTTCTACGTAAATTAATGTCATAATAACTAAAAATAGATGTATATGTAGTCACTCTACTTAAAGTATTCATTGATCTTAGATTGGGAACAACTCTTTTTGGAAGCCATGGCAGCAACATCAATGTCCATAATATTTTTCAACACTGAAGAAAGTCCCTTGTCAAGGGCGAATTCTCTGATACGGGAGAGACATTCCTGTACTTCTGCCGGAGTCACTGGCTTTGAGGTCGCACTCAGTCACTTGAACACTCATCATCACTAGCACTGTTGTATTCATCATATTCATTTTCTTTTAACTCACTCAATATGTCTGCAGTTGATAATGAGCTCCAATCCCTGTCATTGGCACATGTTCTAATTACAAAGTCAATGTCACCAACTCATTAAACGCAACATCATCATCATCATCATCATCATCATCATCATCATCATCATCTTCATCATCATCATCATCATCAGTAGTAGTAGTGGGAACAGTTGTATTGGTGTCATTACAATGGTCCACAAATTCTGCATTCTGCATGGAAATCTGCTTCAGCAGCTGTGATCCAGTAAGTGTCTTATGTTTCTCCACCTGAGTGAGCACATTCTGAAACTGTCTCTTACGGAATCTAAGCTTAACAGCTCGAATGATCCATTGGTACATTTGCTGAACTTTAGAGGTGGTGTTTGGAGGAAGAAAACAAAGTTTCACATTTCTTAATGTCAACTTGAGTTTGGACGGAGCATTATCAAGGAACAGAAGGACTTGTCTCCCTTGTTTCCAAGATCATTGGCGAACACTAAAGCTTTCTCTTGTAACATTTGCCCGTGACACTAATTATCCTTCCTGTTACATCCCGAAACTACTGCCACAGAAGTGCATTAACATCCTCATTACCAGTCTTTCTCGTTTTTCTTTTCCTATCATTAGGGTCATTTTTTCAGTCACTCGTGTACTCAGCCTTTCATTTATGTGTGCGAAGAATTTGTGTTAAACCGACACCAAATCTATCTGCAACTGCTCTACTAGCCATACCACTATCTATGAGTCTGAGAACAGCTCGAATGATCCATTGGTCCATTTGCTGAACTTTAGAGGTGGTGTTTGGAGGAAGAAAACAAAGTTTCACATTTCTTAATGTCAACTTGAGTTTGGACGGAGCATTATCAAGGAACAGAAGGACTTGTCTCCCTTGTCGTCTCATTTTATGGTCAGATGACTTAAACCAGTCCTAAAAAATCACAGAAGTCATCCAAGCTTTCTTGATGGCAAAGTAGGTAACGGGAAGCTGAGATGGCACAATGTTTTTAAAACAACGGGATTTTAAGCTTTTTCCAATCACTAGCAATTTCTCTTTCTCTCCAAGCATGTCTGCACAAAAATGACTCCAACCACCCATTTGAAGCCTTAAAATCATTGTTTCCAATATCATTGGCGAACACTAAAGCTTTCTCTTGTAACATTTGCCCGTGACACTAATTATCCTTCCTGTTACATCCCGAAACTACTACCACAAAAGTGCATTAACATCCTCATTACAAGTCTTTCTCGTTTTTCTTTTCCTATCATTAAGGTCATTTTTTCAATCACTCATGTACTCAGCCTTTCTTTTATGTGTGCGAAGAATTTGTGTTCGACCGACACCAAATCTATCTGCAACTGCTCTACTAGCCATACCACTATCTATGAGTCTGAGAACATAAAACAATCATATAAAAACCACAGAACATTAATTAGTCATTGAAAACAATTGTACAATGTATTTGGTGTATAAAAACTCGTTCATTTTTAGCGGGGTGAATATTTACAATAGGCCTAATTACAGTTTAAAAATCATTCATTTATTAGGGGGATATTTTACATCGACCTTATGACAATCTAAAACTCATGGCAGTTTTTACTGTAATAGAGTTAAAAAATCAGATACACACTAATATCATTTTTATATCATTGCTAATACAAGTCAAACAATTGACATTTTTGGATAGTAAGAATGACTCTAAATCATCAAAATAGAGAGAAAAAGGAATGGTGAGAGCTTTTCACCCTGTCTAAGGCCTTCATTAAATGGAAAGTAATCAGTACAATTATTTGATACCCTGATAAAAATTAAATATCACGTTAAACATTTTTTCATTAATATTATTTATACCATCTTTCCACACTTTATCGAAGGCCTTTTCGAAATCTGTAAAAACAAAATAACTTTTCTTTTTAGTTCTAATTAAAGCGATATGATCCCCACGACATAACTGAAATATCGTTGGAAGTGGCGTTAAACAAAAATAAACAAACAAACAAAGCGATATGAGCTGTCGTAGGTGAAAATTTTTACATGCCCATTTTATGTAATATTCTATCTAATATATATCCCAAAGAGACCATCTGGTGTGTAGAATAACAAATGCATGAGTATAATGGGAGCCTACCGGATTACGTCCCTTTGATTTCTGACCGCTGCAAACAAATGGCGCAACCGTTTTCAGTAGTTCCGGTTTAACTCTATCGTGGTCAGAGACAACTAAATACCCCCGAAATTGGTTGGTTGAAAAAGTGTAGGGAAAGTGGAGCTGCTATTTTGAATGTTAGTTGGTCTCTGATTGGTCAATTAACACATTTTTATATTTTTACACAGTTAAATAATGTATTATGAATTGAAAATGCTGAATCAGCATAATTATACTGGTACTTTGATGTTATTAGAACCAATTTCCTGAGAAGTATCTGAATAGAGGATTCGCTGCGAAACTGCTGGGGTTGACATATGTACGTGTGACAGAAAAACAAGGTGGTCAAGTCTATGTTTTGTGTTTATTTTCTGATTGCGGAAAGGACGCCGAACAGATCCATGTATAATTTAAAGGTCAACACTCTCTTTAAGATGAGATATACAGGAAAACATTAACATTTTCGCCTATGGAAAACTATTTTAGTTGTATCAGGGCCCATCACCATAAAACTTGATAATTACTTAAGTCTAGAAATTTTACTCAAGTGTGGCATATCCTGAAATCTGATTGGCTGAACAGGTCAGTTTGAGAACATTCTCAGACTTCAGTAAATTCAGGTTTTATGGTGCCGGGCCCTGACCTTTACGACCTAACATATGGAGTGCTCTATTTCAATCATGCTATTCTACATTACTTCGACTACCAAGTTGTTATATCATTTGATATGCCGAAAGAGTTTATCTGAATAGTCGTTGCATAAGGAAATACAACAGAATTTTTAAAGATAAACTTAAATTCTAATATTTACCTACTACTGTAATTTCCTTCATTACAGTTATACAGAACGACTGTATTGTTGTATCAATAAAACAAGTGGGTCATCACGTGATCTAAGTATAACCGCTTTACTACTGGCGTAGGAATACATGCATATCTAAGAAACCCTTTCCATGAACATGACATGATCCATGCCCATAATGCGATAGATCTGGGTCATGTTATGAAAAGAAACAGGCCACAGAAATGAAAATTTGCTTCGTAGTTACATTGCTTGTTAGTAAGTTGAAAAGAGAGTCAGGTTTAGTGAAAGTTTGTCCAGCATATCTGATAAACAGCTGGCTTTTCCGTCACCATATATTCCTGTCAGAAACAATTCGTCACTAGCATCGCGTGAAATCGACTCTCAGTTCACCTCAAATCCTATTAATTGCTAGGCTAATTTCCAGGTCTATCTTGTTTTTCACAACCTGTAATGTCAATGCCGAGCATAAGTAGTTTTCATAGGTTTCTCGGTAAATTGACGGGATACTCTACATGATCAGCTGGTGAAAACTGAAGTCTGAATTGACATGGATCTATTAAACTTTATAGGCTTACACGGATTTTCCATAACGAACGTGTCGATAATTATCTTTTAAACAGAACAATAAAAGTTTGTTATTTCACAACATAATCTGCATTTGTCTTGTTTCAATTGATTTGAAGGATTTGCTAGTGGGCTAGCCTATATACTGACATAGGTCTACTTGCGAAATCGTCACCCCTTCACAGTTCACGGCATTTCCAAGTTGATTCAGCGATTGGTAAAATATCAAACAGAATGGCTACTTCCAGTTGTTATGAACGAATATTAGCAGTCACACCCAAACTTTCTGTGGTATATTCCACTGATAAAATATCAGAATTCAAACGAAAATTTCTTGTAAGCAACGATCATCTGTTGCTATCCAAATCGTACATGGCAGGCCTATCATCCATTTGCATACGGCCCATTCGGGCAATTCTCTTCTGACACATTTGAGAATAAGTATTCAAAATTGTCCATATCACTAGTTTCTTTCAAAATGATATATAAAAAAGAAATTAAACCTTAATTTCATATAATATTTGCGGTCAGACAGAGAACTACTTCTCATGTCAAAACAGCTGCTGAGCTATTACGTCATATGAAAACACCACCCGCGAAGTCAGTATTCTGGAATGAATTTAGTATCCAGTGGACTACAGTTTCACAGAAAAATGGTATTATATATAAATATAAGGATTGTTTTTCATTTTTTGAACATCATCGGGGTATAAACGCAATTGCTCATGGAAAAAAATCTGTGCAGCACAATGAATTTTTTCCATGAGCAATTGCGTTTATACCCCGATGATGTTAAAAAAAATAAAAACAATCCTTAAATAAAACAAATAACTTCGAAAAGATCTTTTACAACGTTTCACGTGTTTGATAATGTATTTGTATCTATGTCCTGGACATTCTATTGATCTGAAATTTTTATATTTTTAAGATTCTTTATAGCTTTTTTAATTTTAGTACTTGAGATGAAATTTATTTGGTCATTATATACTCCAGGTATGTTTATCTCATGTGCATCGCCAGCATTAAATCTTTTTAAAAAATTAAATAAGTTATCTATATAAATATTTTGTGACTTCTTTTTAATTTTGGGTTTAGGATTTTCCAATATTCACGTGGGTTGTACCTATGTTTTTCATTAACTTATACCTATATCTATTGATACTTATATTAATTGTTTTCTTATATTTTTTTCGGCTTTTTTGTAATCATTTTCAGACACATCAGTTTAAATTTATTTATGTTTTCTTTTTAAATAACGAAATGTTTTTCTCTTTAGTTTACACTCTTTATTAAACCAAGGTTTTGACTGTTTACCACTTTCATTTTTATTTTTACATGTGTTTAGGTCATAATTACCTAGTGTTTTACATGCAGAATCAATCATTATATTACACATTCTACTAACAAATGAATTAATATGTACACTATTTACACGTTCATTCTTTGCAGTTTGCAAATCATTTAACAATTCATTCATTTTATTTACAGCAATATTTGACGAGAATATTATCATAGTTTTCTCCGATTCCCATGCCTTTAGTTTTGTTGTATTGAGGTCGCTTTAATTGACCGATTGTTATTGATTCCCACAGATATAAAGGATTGTCAAAGTATGTGACATCACATCTGTCCAGGACTGTTATTCAAACACAAAGTTTTGTTCATGTCTCCATCAATGACCAAAACTACATATCCGAATCCACTGGATTCCAAAAATTAGAAGACATAAAATTTGTTTTCAGAACTTTATTTAATAAAATAAATTATACATCGCTGATTAAAATATATTTCATGATGATAAATTTGATAAAAATGTAGAAAAACTGGTTAAATTGAAATGAAAAACATGAAAAGTTTAATTAATGCGGAATTATGAGGCCTAGAGTAATGTGTATGATGCTTTGCAACATATTCAGCGAGATGGCATTTATGACCACACATAGGCTTACATGTTCTTGAAAAAGATATGATATTACCAAAATACGGGAAAAGTATAAAAAAAATCTCAGTTACCAATGTATAAATCTTTAGGATGTCCAAGATATAGATACGAATCTGGTAATGACTGGACAAACACTGGTCTCTGGAAATTAAGCGGTGGGATCAGGTGTCATGGAGGAGTACACATCCCCTGCTGACCGGTCACACCCGCAGTGAGGTCAGTCAAATCCAAATGAAATATGTGAGGAACGATATTTCTTAACTTAAGTGGGTTGATTTGAATAAAATTCTTATTTTGGACTATCAAGAAAAATGTTTTTTATAATTTGTGTTGGTACAGTATGAGAATGTATAAAATGTATAAATATTATAAACATAATACAAAAGTTATATACGATCGTCTTTGTCAATTTTACTGCATCAGTCGAGCTTCGGTTTATAAAAGTTGCATATTATATCTGATTTATTCATAATAGTCCTTTTTAGTGTCGGAAGATGAACAAAATATGCAAATCCCCTTGTACAAAGATATTTTATCGTATATCCTCAAATATTTGAATTCATAGTGTTAATCTATCAAGGCACAAGAGTGAGAGAGAACTTCATATTTAGTTTTCTGTGTCAACTAGCATCAGCATACCGATTACCACTAAGTTTATTTTACAATGGGCCGATTCAGAGTTAATAAAGTGTAATTATTTTATCATATAGTAATAAGGCGGGGGCAATTGGTTAAAATTATGTGTAACAGGTTTTAGTATTATGTGTAACAGGTATTGTGTACTTTGTGTGTTTATCTTGTGTGTGTGTGTGTGTGTGTGTGTGTGTGTGTGTGTGTGTGTGTGTGTGTGTGTAACATGTCTCGCAGGTAGCCTGGATCTGTTTGCGACCCTAAGTGTAAACAGGCATGTCTGTGTTTTGTTAATAAAATGTTTGACCAAATTATTTGATTATATTGAGATATTATTGATACACTTCCTCCCTCTCAGCTTCCTATTGACAAATAAGAAGATTACCCAGATCATCCTCACATCTCCTATGACATTGTAGGCGGGTATAGATTATCTATTATTATGGTAAGTGATTCTAATTAAATGAATGGGACTCTATTTTCTGCTTTACACAGACAGTGCCTCTAATGTAGAAATGATTTTCATTAAACACAACGTACCGGATTATGTAATCGTCATGTCACTGATAACAATACTTGTAAACACTTGATATTGTGTATCTAACATAATATCCCTTGCTCTAATACATTTTTTTACTTGAAATAATACATACGAAGTTATATCTGAATGATAATCTTTAACATAGAGTCTACCTTTCAATTCAAATTATCTACAGCCCATTCTCCACCTATAACTTTCCTTTTAAAACTCTATTCAATTTCTCTAGTGAAAACAATAAGCTAGCTTTGCAAATTGCCTTCCCACGTAGACTGATAACGAAGTAAATTTTCTGTATGAGGTTGTCATCTTGCCAGGTACAAACTACCAAGTCGTCATTTGCTTTACTTTCACCGATATATTGTATATCGACTTCTTCAACAGGATACCAACACATATCAGATGCAAAGTGTTTATAGAAGCCTTCAAGGGCAGCACTAGTAGCACAGTCCATACAAAATGTAATATATGCTGTGTGGTTTGTGTGGTATAGTCTATCCAAATCCGAGTATAAAACAGTTGCTTTAAATTTGTAAACAAACTTTGTCGGTTGATCCGGAAATATGCGTGAATCAATGGATGCTGGGAAACCGTGGTCTGGTACAAGATATTCATTGTACATTTTTCTCACGTGGTTGGGAATAGGTGTAGGTCTACGCGAGTCTTTGTTCACTCGGACAGCCTTAGTAAAATCTTCAGCGTAATATTTCCCATTCAGTTCATTACACATTCTTTTCCTTACAACATAACTAGCATTTCTGATGTTTGCATAAGCAATAGTAACATTTGGTATTATTTTCCCGAACAGATTAGCGTCACTGTAAATCTCAGGATCAACTTTGGTGATTTGGTGAACAATGATGTCTTGCGACTTTGAGTCTAATGATGAAGATTTTTCTGCAAAACCCAATGTATCATAACTACTTTCAAGAAATTTATATATTTTCCATATTGGTAAATGACCTGAAATAATTTCAAGATAAATATTGTTAAACTAAAGTATTGAATTATTTCTTATATGAACACACACACACACACACACACACACACACACACACACACACACACACACACACACACACACACACATATATATATATTTATATATATAGTCATATATGTGAATCCACTGAGTTAAAATGTAAAATTAACAAAAGGCCCATCTGCTTTTTTTTTTTTTTTTTTCGTTTGTTTTTGTTTTTTTTTTCTGTTCTTTTTTTGTTGTTTTTTTGTCATTGTGTTTGTTTTTTTTTGTTTTTTTTTTTTTTTTTTCATGTTTTTTTTTTTTTTTTTTTTTTTTTTTTTCTTATTTTTTTTTGGATTTTTTTTTTTTTTTTTTTTTTTTTGTCGTGTGGTTTCTTTTTTGTTTTTTTTTGGGTGTTCTTTTTTTTGGTGTTTTTGTTTTTTTCTTTTCTGGTTCGTTTTTTTTTTTTTGTTTGTATTTATTTTTAGTTTATTTTTGTGTTCTTATTTTTTCTTTGTTAGTGTTCCGGATTAGGGTTTGTGTTTTTTTGGTTTTCAGTTTTCCAGTTGGTTTTTGTTGTTTTTTTTTTTTTTTTTTTTGTTTTGTTCTTCTTTTTTCTATTTTTCTCACTTTTTTTTTTTTCTTGTTGGGTTTTTTTGAGTTTCTTTTTTTCGTTTTTTTTAGTTTTTGTTTTTTTTTTTTTTTTTTTTTTTTGTTTTTTGTTTTGTTTTGTTTTTTTGTTGTTTTTTTTTTGTTTTTTTTCGTATTTTTTGTTTTTTTTCATGTTTGTTTTTTTCTATCTTGTTTTTGGGTTCTGTTTCGTTTTTATGTTTTTGTTTTGTTTGTTTTTTTTTTTTTTTTGTTTTTGGTTTTTTTGTTGGGTTTTTTTTTTTTTTTTTTTTTTGTTTTTTGTTTTTTGTCTTTTTTTTTTATTTTATTTTTTTTTTTGTTTTTTTTCTCTTGTTTTTACGTTTTATTTTTCTTGTTTTCTTTGGTTGTTTTTTTGTTCTTTTTTTTTTTTTTTTTTTTTTCATTTTTCGGTTTTTTTTTGGGTTTTTTGGTTCCTGTTGTTTTTTTTTTTTTTTTTTTTGTAATTATTATTTTTTGTTTTAGTTTTTTTTTTTTTCTAGTTATATTCGTATTTTTTTTTGTTTGTTTTTTTTGTTTTTTTTTTTTTTTTGTTTTTCTTACTTTTTTTTGTTTTGTTTTTTTTCTTTTTTTTTTTTTTTGTTTAGTTTTTTTTTTTTTTATTTTTTTATATCCATTGTTTTTGTTTTTGTTTTTTTTTGTTTTTTTTTTTATTTGGTTTGTGTTTTTGTTCTAGGTGTTGATTTTTTTTTGGTTTTGGGTTTTTTCTCACTGTCTTTTTTTTTCTTTTTTTTTCATGGTTGGTTTTTTTTTGTTCTTTTTTTTTTTTTTTTTTCGGTTCGTCTTTTTTTTTCTTTTTTTTTTTCGTTTTCTTGTCGTTGTGTATTTTATTTTTTTTTCTTTGTTTTTGTTCTTTTTTGTTTGGTTTCTTTTTTTTCGTCTTTTTGTTTTTTTTTGTTTTTTGTTTTTTGGTTTTGTTTGTTTTTTTTCTTTGTTTTTTTTCTTTTTCCACTCAGTTTTTTGGTTTTGTCTTGGTTTTTTTTGTATTTTTTTTTGTTTTGTTTTTTTATTTTTTTTTTATTTTTTATTTCCTTTTTTTGGTTTTTTTTTTTCAGTGTTTTTTATTTTTTTTTTTTTTTTTTTTTTTTGTTTTTTTAGTCGTTCGTTGTTGTTTTTTTTTTTTTTTTTATTGTTTTTTTTTTTTTTGTTTTCTTGGTTTTTGTCGTTGTTTTTTTTTTTTTTTTCGGTTTTTTGTTTGTGTTTTTTTTTGGTTTTCGGTTTCCTTTCTTTTCGTCATTTTGTTCTTTTTCTTTTGTTTCTTTGTTTTTTTTTTTGGTATTCAGTTTATTTTTTTTTTTTTTGTCTTTTTTTTTTTAGTTTTTGTTTTGTTTTTTTTTTTTTTTTTTTTTTTCTGGGTTATTTTTTTTTTTTTTTTTTGTTTTTTTTTTTTTCTTTTTTATTGTGTTTTCGTTCTTTTTCTTGTTTTTTTTTTTCTTTTTTTTTTTTTATTTTGTTTTTTTTTTTTTTATATTAGTTTTTGTTATTTGATTGTGTTGGGTTCGGGTTTGGTTTCTTGTTGGTTCACATTTTTTTTTATTTTTTTTTTTTTTTGTTTTTTTTTTTTATTTGTTTTTTTTTTTTTTTTTTTTTTCATTTTTTCTTTGTTTTAGTTTTGTCTTTCATTTTTTTTAGTTTTTTTTTTTTTGTTTTATTTTATCGGGGTTTTTCGTTTTTTTTGGTGTTCTTTTTTTTTCTTTTTCTTGTTTTCTTTTTTTGTTTTTTTTTTTTTTTTTTTTGTTTTTTTTTTTTTTTTATTTCCTTCTTAGGTTTTTTTCTTTTTTTATGGTGTTCGTCTGTGTTTTTTTTTCTCGTTTTTTTTATTTTTTTTTTTTTTTGTTTTTTGTTTGTTTTTTTCATGAGTCATTTCTTTTTTCATTTTGTTACGGGGTGTCTGGGTTTTTTTTTTTTTTTTTTCTTTTTAGGTTTTTTTGGTGTTTTGGTTTTTTTTTGTTTGTTTGTTTTTTTTGGTTTTTTGTTTTATGGGTTTTTTTTGTTTTTTTTTTTTTTTTTTTTTTTTGTTTTTGGTTTTTTTTTCTTTGATACTTCGTTTTTTTTTTTTTTTTCATTTTTTTGTTTTGTTTTTTTTTTTTTTTTTTTCTTTATTTTGTTTTTTTTTTTTTTAGTTTTTTTTTTTTTTTGTTTTTTTTTTTTTTTTTTTTTTTTTTTTCTTTTTTTATTCTTTTTTTTTTTTTTGGTTGTTTTTTTTTTTTTGGTTTTTCTTTTTTTGGGGTTAATTTTTTTGGTTGTTTGTTTTCTATTTTTTTTTTTTTTTTTAGTTTTCTTTTGTTTTTTTTTCTGGTGCGCGTTTTATCTTTTTTTTTATCTTTTGTTTTGGGATAGGTTTTTTTTTTTTTGTTTTTTTTCGTTTTGTCATTGCTGTGTATTTGTTTATTTTTTGTTTTTTCTTTTGTTTTCGATGGGTTTGTTCTTTGTTTTATGTTTTTTTATTATTTTCTTTTTTTTTTTTGTTGTCATTGGTAGTTTTATTTTTTTTTTTTTTTTTATTTATTTGGTTTTTTTTTTATTTTTTTTTATTTTTTTTGTGTTTTTTTTTTTTTTTTTCCTTGGGAGTTTTGTTTTTTGGTTTTTTTTTTTTTTTTATTTTTTTTGTGTTTTTTATGTTTTTTTTGTATTTTTTTTTGTTTTTTTTTTTTTGTTTGTGTTTTGGTGTTTTTTTGTTTTTTTTTTCTTTTTTTTTCACTTTTGTTCTTTTTTATTTGGTTTATTTGGGTTTTTTTGTTTTTTTTTTCGTTTTTTGTTTGTTTTTGGGGATCTTATTTTTTTTGGTTGGTTGTTTTTTTGTATTGTTTTTTGTTTTGTTTAGGTTTTTGTTGGGTTCGTGTTTTGTCTTTTTTTGGTTGGTGGTTTTTGGTTTCTGTTTGTTGGTTATTTTTTTTTGTCTTTCATTTTTTTTTTTCTTCGTGTTGTTTTTTTGATTTGGGGGTTTTTGATTTTTTTTTGTTTTTTTTTTTTTTTTTTTTTGTTTTTTTTTTTTTTGTGGGTTGTTTTTTTTGTTTTTTTTTGTTTTTTTGTTTTTTTTTTTTGCATTTTTTTTAGTCTTTTTTTTTTGGTTTTTTTTTTTTTCAGTTTTTTGTTTGTGTTTTCGTTTTTTTATTTTTTGTTTTTGGTTGGTTTTTTTTTTGTTTTTCGTGTTTTTTTTTTTTTGTTTATTTTGGTTTTTTTTTGTTTTTTTGTGTTTTTTGTTTTCTATTTTTTCGGGATTTTATTTTTCTTCATTTTCTTCTTGTGTTTTTTTTCTTTTGTTTTTTTTTTCTTGGTTTTTTTTTTTTGGTGGGGTTTAAGTTCTTTTTCTTCTTTTTTTTTTGTGGTTTTCTATTTTTTTTTTTCACGTTGTTTTTTCTATTTTTTTGGTTTTTTTGTTTTTTCTTTTGTAGTTTTTTTATTTTTCTTGTTGTTTTGTTTTTGTTATGTCCCTTTGTTTTTTTTTTTTTTATTTTTTGTTTTTTTTTTTTTTATTTTTTTCTTGTTTTTTTTTTTTTTGTTTTTTTTTTTTCTGTTTTTTTTTTATGGTTTGTGTTTTTATTTTTTATTTTCGTGTTTATATTTTGTTTTTCTTTTCTTTTTGTATATTTTTTGTTTTTTTTTTTTTGTGTTTTGTTTAGTGTTTTAGTTTTTTTTTCGTTTTTTTTGGGTCGTTTTTTTTTGTCTTGTTTTTTTTTTTTTTTTCTTTTTTCTTTTTTTATTTCAGTTCTTCTTTTTTTTGGTGTTTTTTTTTATGTTTTGTTTTTTTTTAATTTTTCGTTTTTTTTTTGTTTTTTTTTTTTTTCATTTTCTTTTTTTTGGTTCTTTGTTTTTTGTTTTTTTTTATTTGTGGTATTTGGTTTTTTTTTCGTTTGTTTGTTCTTTGTTTTTTATCATTTTTGTTTTTTTTTTTTTTTTTTTGGTTTTTTTTTTTTTTTTTTTCATTTTTGTTTTTTTTTGGTTTTTTTCTTCTTTTTTTTTTTTTTCATTTCTTTTTTTTCTTTTTATTGTTTTTTTTGGTTTTTTTGTTTTTGCGTTTTTTTTGTTTTTTTTTTTTGTTTTTTTTTTTTTTTTTTTTTTTGGTGTTTGTTTTTGTCAGTTTTCGTTGGTTTCTTTTTTTATATCGTTTCTTGTTTCTTTTTTTTTTTTAGGTTGGTTTGTTGTTTTTTTGTTTCTTTTTTTTTTGTTTTGTTTAGGGTTTTTTTTTTTATGTTTGTTCGGTTTTTTTTTTTTTGTTGTTTTTTGTTTTTTTTCCATGTTTTCTTCGGTTCTTTTTTTTTTTTTTTTTTTTTTTGTTTTTTTTTTGTGGTTCTCCTTACTTTGTTTTGTCTGGTTTCTTTTTGTGTTTTTTTTTTGTTTTTTTTTTTTTCTTTTTTTTTTTTTGGTTATTGTTTTTGTTTTTTTATTTTGTTTTTTTTTTTGTTGTTTCTTTCTTTTTTTCAGTTTTTTTTTTTTTTGTTATATTATTATTGTTTTGTTTTTTTTTGTTTTTATTTTTTTTTTTTTTTTTTTTGTTTTTTCGAACGTTTTTTTTTTTTTTTCTCTTTCTTTTGTTTTTGTTTTTCTTTTTTGTTTCTTTTTGGGTAGTTTTTTTTTTTTTTTTTTCTTTTTTTGTGTTTTTTTATTTGTTTTTGGTTTTTTTTTTTTGTTTTTTTTGGTTTTTTTTTTATTTTTGTGTTTGTCTTTTTTTTGTTTGGTTCTTTTTTTTTTTTTTTTTTATTTTTTTTTTTTAATTTTGTTAGTTTTCTTTTGTTTTTTAGTTTTTTATTTTGTTGTGTTTTTTTTTTCATTTTTTTTTTTTTGGTTGTTGTTATTTTTGGTTTTTTCTTTTTTTTTTATTTGTTTTTTTATATTTTTTTTTTTTTTTAGTACTTTTTTTTTGCTTTTTTTTATTTTTTTTTTTATTGTTCACTTTTTTCAGTTTTGGTCTTGTATCCTTTTTTTTTTTTGTTTTTTGTTTTTTTTTTTGTGTTTTTTTTTTTTTTCTTTTTTTTTTTTTTTGTTTTTTTTTTGTTCGGTTTTGTTTCGTGG
>BROG01000282.1:855000-874262 GCA_030159075.1 Atrina japonica
TTTTTTTTTTTTTTTTTTTGCTTATTTTTTTTCGATTTTATGTTTTTTTTGTTTTTTTTTCATTATCTTTTTTTTTCTTTTTTTTTATTTTTCTTTTTTTTTTGTTTTTTTTTTTTTTTTTTGTTTTTAGTTCGTTTTTGTTTTTTTTTTTTTTTTTTTGTTTTTTTTTTTTCAATTTTTTTTTTTTATGTTTTTTTTTTTTTCTGTTTTTGTTGTTTTGGTCATATTTTTTATAGTTTTATTTTTCTGGTTTTTTTTTTTTTGTTTTAAGTTTTTTCGTCTTTTTTTTTTTTCTTTTGTTTTAAGTTGTTTTTTTGTTGTTTTTGTTTATGGTATATTTTCTTGTTCTCTGTTTTGTTTTTTTTTTTTTCTTTTTTTGGTTGTTTTGGTTCATTGTTCAAGTTGGTTTTTTTTCTTTTTTATTTCGGTTTTTTTTTTGGTGCGTCATTTTTTTTTATCTGGATTTTATTTTGTTTTTTGTTTTTCGGTTTTGTTTTTTCTTTTTTTCTGTTTTTGTTCTTTGTTTTTTTGTTTTTTTTGGTGTTTTTTTGTTTTAATTTTTTTTTTTTTTTTTTTTTTTTGTTTTTTTTTTTTTTTTGGTTTAATTTTTTTTTTTTATTTCTTTCTTTTATTTTTTTATGGTTATTTTTTCTTTTTTCTTTTTTTTTGGGTTTTTATGTTCATTGTTGGTTTTTTTTTGTTCGGTTTGTTTGGTTTATTGTTTTGTTTTTGTTTTTGTTTATCTTTTTTTTATTTTTTTTTTTTCTGGTTTTTTTTCTATTTTTTTTTTTGTTTTTTTTTTTTTGGTTTTTTTTGTTCGTTTGTGTGTTTTTTTTTTTTGCTGTTTTTTTTTTTTTCTTTTTTGGTTTTTATGTTTGAGGGTGGTTTTTCTTTTTTTTTTTTTTCTTGTTTTTTTCTTTCTTTTTTATTTTTATTTTTTCTTTTCGTTTTTTTTTTTTTTTTTGTGTATTGTTTTTTGTTTTTTTTTGTTTTTTAGTTTTATTTTTTTTTTTTTTTTTTTTTTTTTGTTTCTTTTTCTTTTCTTGTTTTTTTTTTAGTTTGTTTTTTTTTTTTTTTTTTTTTTTTTGTTTATATTTTTCTTTTTTTTTTTGCATTTTTTTTGTTATCGTTTTTTTTGTTTGTTTTTTTTTTTTGTTTTTTTTTTTTTTATTTTTCTTTTGGTGTATTTCGGTTTTTTTTTTTTTTTTTTTTTTTTTTTTTTAGTCACATCACTCACCTACACTTTGCCCACTCATAGTACCCCTTCCTTTCATTATCATAAATATCTTTTCATATATTCAGATTGCTACCTTCTTGTATAGTTTTGTCAAAATCCCTTTAGCAGTTTCGAAGAACAAGTTGACAGCGTAAAAACATCCATTTTGTTCTTGCCGTCGGGGGCGTGTGATAAGAATATATATAAATAAATGAAATGGCAAAAGAAAAATATAAGATGCAGTTAGGTTTTCAATCTATGCAGCAGTTTTGAATGTGAGCATTCTCAAAGAAGGGTATATTATATCATCTCTTATACAAAAAGATAAGACTTGTGTGAATTTACTAATATAGAATGTTCTCCAATTACAGGTGATTTGAAATGCTTGACCCAATCGTTCAGCTTTTTGCTTTTTAGTGTTAGCAAAAGATATAAAGTAGCAAATTTACCTGTTTGGTCGAGGTACTCATATGGTATTCCACGGAATGAAATTTCATTGGAAGACTTTTTCTTGTGATGTGTCATAGCCTGAAATGAAACCACTGTAAAAGATGAACGTGATCAGCACAATTATGCCTACCGCAGCTCAATGACTACCCAGTAATAGAAATAGGAACTGTATATGAAAGCAATGACAACGAGGAATTCAATGAAAGCATTGACAATGTGGAAGTCAATGAAAGTACTGACAATGAGGAAGTCAATGAAAGTATTGAGAATGAAGAAGTCAATGAAAGTATTGACAATGGTTAAGTCAAAGAATGCATGGACGTTGAGGAAGTCAATGCAAGTATTTTCAACAAGAAAGTCAATGAAAGTATTTACAATAGGGAAGTCAATGAAAGTACTGAAAATGAGGAAGTCAATGTAAGTATTAACAATGAGGAAGTCAATGTAAGTACTGAAAATGAGGAAGTCAATGAAAGTATTGACAATGAGTAAGTCAATGAATGTTTTGACGATGAGTAAGTAAATGAAAGTATTGACACAATGAGTAAGTCATTGAATGTATTGACAATGAGGAAGTCAATGTAAGTATTGACAATGAGGAAGTCAATGAAAGTACTGACAATGAGTAAGTCAATGAATGTATTGACGATGAGTAAGTCAATGAATGTATTGACAATGAGTAAGTCAATGAATGTATTGACAATGAGGAAGTAAATGAAAGTATTGACAATGAGCAAGTAAATGATAGTATTGACAATGAGGAAGTTAATGAAAGTATTGACAATGAGGAAGTCAATGTAAGTATTGAAAACACATTTCTTCATATTCTCAGGATAAATAAACCTGGTAAGGTCAGGTCCGGGAAATATAAATTCATCATGTTTTTGTCCGATTGTACCATTTTAGAAGAAAAAGAGAAAAGGGGTATGATAAAACACATTTATTTTGTGTCATGTTTAAGGTCCTACATATTGACAAAAGTCTCCTTACAATTATATCTAAATTATCCACTAAAATAAAGGCGACCAGGTTCAAGGAGTTGAACGAAGAAATACAGGCAAAAACACACCAAAATACCTGATAAAATGGTCTGTTCCCGTGTGCAATATTTGTTTTGGTATAATAAAGGAGTTAATTATACCATTAAGGGAGTTAGAAAGATTGTGGATGACCAGACCTATTTATTTCGGTTTCGTTTCGCTTGTTGTTTAATATTTTATATTTTCATCTTGTGACATTGTTTTCTAGGTATAATAAAACAGTTATTTAATTGGTAGCCTCGGAAAAATGTTTATGCCAAGGAGGCAATAAAAGTATTATTTCCTTCATACCTATTCAATACTTGTATACTAAATTACCCTAGTAAATCATCAGCTAAACAACCGTGAATATGATCCGTTATAGAACGGATTTTAAAATTTAGATTTTTTTTATACCGGTTCCTAATATTGTTGCAACTACGAATTGGGCCTGGGTTCAGAATGAAAAAAAAATAATGAAATACATAAACTACTTCATATTAGAATATTTAATAAGCATTTTCAATATCAAAATGATTACAAATATAGACTCTTACCAAGAATTACGAATTAATAAGATTGAACGGTCTACCTAACGTCAAATTCCAGATCGATCAAAAGTAACGTAAACCGAAAGTGGACTAAACTAAAATAGCATTTCAGTGCAGTGTATTGTGCATAATTAATCATTTCATTTTAAATTCTGATAATTAATGTATTTAGGACCACTTACTGAGTTAGAGTTGGAAAAACGATTAAAACACGCCCCTCCACCTCTGGTGACCCGATATAAGTTATCATTCCATACAACAGCAAAGAAAGATAACTTTTACGAAAGTGACTCTTTTTCGTCAGGTTTGACTCCAACCCAAACTTCGTAAGTGGTTTTATGTAACATTATTATTACTAAAATTATGTTTATAGAATTTGATATACATGTATATACGACTTCTAACATAGGAACGTTTTATGGTCTTCTGTTGTTGATCCTAGCAGCGATATATAAAGCTAATTAGCTTTATATATCGCTGATCCTAGATACAAATGAATAATAAATCTTAATTGAATAGAAAATATAATAAATAAAAGTGAAGTTGATTTTTCTTTCAGTTAGCTCTTTTTTTCACTTAAAAAGATCGGTAATCTGTACAGAGAGAGAGAGAGAGAGAGAGAGAGAGAGAGAGAGAGAGAGAGAGAGAGAGAGAGAGAGAGAGAGACAAGACATGCAATAAATACAAAATGATTAATTTAATATATTAATTCAGATGAACACTTATTATAGGTCTACAATTATAAGTTTTCATAATCGCTTATTCTTTAAATATTTATTCAGTTACTACAAAAATAATTCTAGTCAATAATTTACCTAGTGCACATAGATGACTCTGGCAAAAAAACCATCAATTTCAAACTTCTATTCACCGAACTCTACATAAGTTGATTTATCAAATAAAATATACATGTATAATAATTTGCCCTAAAATATAGCCGCTACGGGGTATCACATCGTGTCAATATAATGTATATTGAAAATTAGGTTACATCATCTATTATTATATACTAGTACTGATGGTGCACCAGATATTTAAGGTATCGTCAGGAAAATCATGTTATAGAACATCTTCAGATCGGATTCTATTGAACCCATTCGTGGATAGACTCGTTAGACAGTCACATTCCGGGGACGTTATTGTAATTTTCTGGACGTTAGTGTAATTTTTGACATTTCCACTCCTAACCGACGGAAATGAAAATAAAATTCCAAAAATTCGATGTATTAATCGAGTTATTGGGGGGTCCGTAGGAATTCTTAAATTTACCCTGGTGAACGAGTGATATAAAGGGTGCGCTCTATTCTCCGCGAGAGTACCGTTCCGGCACAGTCTCAGAACACGTTACAATCGAATGTACCTGGACAGGAAGTAGTTATTTCAAAAATGTCTTATTTATCCTTGATTTATCCTCAATTTTGGAACGGAAATCCAAACTCCACAGAATCATATATTGAACGTCTCTGATTGGATTCCCGTTTTTTCGAGAGCGGCGAGAAACATTTTAACTGGTTAGCTTTCACGCCCTATCGGATCTGAAGACGTCACAGTCTGGCACAGTAAAAATTTCTTCCGGTTGATGCATTCTGATTGTGTATGGATTCAGGCGTTAATGTAGGGATCGAAGTGAGCGAAATATAACGACTGGATTATTTAGGTTATTAACTGGTTAGCTTTCACGCCCTATCGGATCTGAAGATTTCCGATCAAGGGCGTTGATCATTCGCGTTAGTAAATTTATGGCTAATTGCTGGCCCAGAACAGTGTTCCAAAGCATTTAATTGGTGTTTCACTTGTCTGGATTATCATGTACAATGAAACGATCACGTTCGGTAGAGCGTCACCATGTGACCGGCAACACTGCCGTTTGTAAATAGATCAATGTATAAGGTGTTTTCCACTATTAATTAACTAATTAATTAGAATAGGACTTTGAAAATACGACGAAAGTTCATACGAATACGTATTAAGAGAGTACAGAAAAGTTTATTTATGAACATTACTCCCGGGACTCGATAGTGATTATTGAGTCTTCTTTACCGATTATGACGAGGATTCATTCCGTAATTAATTCATTTGAATTTGACTCCAGACTCGCGGGGTTGTGACCGGTCAACAACAACAACAACAAAAAATGCTCACTCCTCCATGTCACCTGATCCCACCTCTGTATTTTCAGAGGTCTGTGTTTGTCCCATGTTCACCAGATTTGTATATTATCTTCTGAACCTCCTGAGGACTAGTACTTTATCATCTGTAGATTTTATATGATGACAAATAGCTATGTATCTAATTATTTTGTCATATTTATAATAAGGTACTACTTAAGTAAATAATTCAATTATCGTATGTTTTGAGAATGAAATGCCTGGTGATTGAGACAGGGGAGATCTGTACCACCTGCTCCCCTAAAGGAGATAATAAGGCAACCCCCCAATCTTTGCCAACATAAATTATACAGCGATGCTTATCCAGATCGCAATTCAATGTACTTTTAGGAACACAAATTCCAAAACAATCAATGAATATTAATCATTCCTACATTGAAGACATGTAATATGTCATCAATTGTAGCAGATGACCATATTAATCGAGGCTTTTAATCATAGTTTTGAATATAAACTGGTAAGGAAACTAATGTGTATCAGTCGCGAGCGGTGAATATTCAAGATAATTACATTGCATTACAATGTAACTAGCAACAGATACAGAATCTGTAACGTGCAACAGTTGCAGTGATTGGAATGATGACGATCGGAACAGCGATACATCACGACATTGAACGTCCGAATGAATGAATCTCGGATACATTGTACCAGTTTCATCCATCAATTGGTCCTTTCTTTTCCTTTATCTGTTCTCATCACAGACGAAATTCTGCATGCATGGAAATATATTTCAGAGCATCGACAATGTCGAAAATACACCAATTGCAACGAGAAAGAATTTGATGCATCCAAACGAAAATCGACTAGAAAATACTGTTAGCTTTGAAATTTTACCATTGTGAACGCAGGATAAAGTAGGTGGTCATGTCTTGTACTCATTGTTTAATAGTGGACAATCCAACTTTCGATTTCCCGTCATTTTCAGATATCAATAAAATTTAGATGAACCCGCATAACATACAGGGTTCTTTACATCAAAATAAATATCGCTCAAGTGTTCGTTCCAGTGTATGGTTCTATTGGATAATGTAACTACATCATCAACATCTTGTAATATCAATTTGAAAGTGTCATCTGGGGTTTCCCCATGTTACTATTTTTACATCCAAGTCGAATAACAAGATGGAATTTTGAAAATAAAAGTATATTTTATCAAAGATGTAAGGATGCCATTTGTGTGTATTAAAATATAAAAGTATTACACATCATTACTATTGAAAAAACGTAAAAATTGTTCACACAATTAAGACCGCTATATTTAATAGGTCAGTCTTCCCGAATTCAAATATAGATCGAGTGATAAAACAAAACATTAACTAGTATGTTACTAACGGTATAATGATTTATATATTATAGTTTTAAAGTAGCTATATATGTGCCGCCTAGTAAATTAAATAACTTTAACATTACATTTATGCAAATTGGTTGTCGTTGATTAAGATCATCAATACGAAAGTTGAAATTATTACTTTGCTTAAAATTCTAATTGTCTTTATCTAGTTTTACCGACTTCCATTGTACCTGGTCTCACCTCTATATTGTTTTCCAAAGATATACAGTCGTCCAATATTGACTATGTATGATTATAAACTTGCGTACAAAATACTTCGGTACCTTCGTTTACTTTTATGTAAATCAATATGTATTATCCTGTTCCACTAAATAAAATGTAGAAACCTGTTCGATACCGGTTGTTGAGTCGTGTGTACCCATTGTGACGAGGCTTTCCTCCTCACCTATTTCATTTGAATTTGGCTATGGCTTCACGGCGGCCGTGTCCGGACAACAGGGGATGCTTTCTCTTCCATGGCATCTGATCCCACATATGAATTTCCAGAGACCTGTGACTGTCCAATATCACCAGATTTGTATATGTATCCTGGACATCCTGTGGATTTATACTCTGGTATCGGCAATTTTATATATGTATATAACTAAAACATTTTTTTCAAGTCAGCAAGTAAAATAGATAAGCCATTTGTGGTACACAACTTCGACCTAAAATTAAACAAAAACGCAGTTGAAATTAGATTTTAATTCATAATCTCGTTTTCATAAATTTATTCAAAGATGTAAATGAAAGATGTAGATTTTTTAATAATAATTTAATGTAAAAACTACTATGATGAAATTGTCCTCCGGAAGAAATAGATAGGAAATACCTTGAAACCATGGAAACCTTTTAAAATTATAACTTCAACTATTCCTTGAATAAATAACCCCCACACTCTATTCCACATATCATCTCTTTCTGTAGCACTTATAATAAATTTCCTACCAACAATTTCTTTAACTGTTGATGTATATTGTAATGGTAAATATAATATCTCGATAACGACCTAAGTTGAGATACCTTGTCTTAGATCTCAATCAAATATGTTTCAATCCATCACAAGTGTCACTGTAAGGCCCTCTCGGACTTTTCCAGTGAAAACAGCAGACTGGCCTTGCAAATTGCCTTCCCATGTAGGCTGATAATGAAGTAAAATTTCTGTATGAGGTTGCCATCTTGCCAGGTACAAACTACCAAGTCATCATTTGCTTTACTTTCACCGATATATTGTATATCGACTTCTTCAACAGGATACCAACACATATCAGATGTAAAGTGTTTATAGAAACCTTCAAGGGCAGCACTAGTAGCACAGTCCATACAAAATGTAACATATGCTGTGTGGTTTGTGTGGTTATAGTCATCTATATCCGAATATAAAACTCTTGTTTGATATACGTAGGAGTCTTCTGTTGCTGGTTGCTGTGGAAACTCACGTGAATCAATACCCTCTGGAATACTTACATCCAATGCTGACTGTTTTTTCCACAACTCAATCGAAGAGTCAGGTATTGGAATCGGTGTCATGGAATTTATGTCAACTCTGACGGATTTTAAAAAATCTTCTACGTAGCACTTGCCTGTTAGTTCGTCAATAAATGTTCTATTCATGACAAGAGAGGATCTCTTGAATCTGACAAACCTACAAACAACGTTTGGTACTAATTTTGCAAGAACGTTTACATCACGGTGAATGTCGGTGTTAATTCTCATTATTTGGTGGACAGCAACATAGTACAACCGTGGGTCATCAGCTGATTGCTTTGACAACGTTAATGTATCATCAGCTGCCTCTAATAGTTTCATTACTTTCCATATAGCGAAGTGACCTGTAGAGAAGAACATTTTATATATAACATCCGATTTATATATACGTTGTCATTCATATATAATAATCATTCAAAGCATTTGATGAAAGTGCAAATAAACTTGCAAAGTTATCTTTAAATATAAGCATAGTTGAGTAAATTGAACAGAACATTCATTGCAGATTAGGTCCAGTATCATAATACCTAATATGACGTCATAAAATTATTGTCCATACCAAACAATGCTCTAGATTTATGACACCAGGTGTGTTAAGTAGTATGAACTCAGTACAAACAGTAAACTTTCTTTCTGGCATATGGACTTACAGAAATTGTCATGCTTATAAGCCTTCAAAAAATTTATATGACAACATGTTTCAAACTGTTTTTATTGTTGATATAACAATATTTATCTGCACTACCGTGTGATATGAATCAGGTAAGCAGGTAATATTTACTACTTATAATTATTACACGACTGTGTATCTGTGCAATCTAATTAAAAATCCATCTCTCACTGCTCCCGTTTTCTACACACGACATACCGGAAAACAGGAGCTATGAGAGATCGTTTTATAATTATCCGTTTCAACCCTACAGACCATAATAGACTGATCTAAACAATAAAACGAGCAGTCCATCTACTTAGGGGTGAAAGGGTTAAACTGGTATGTATACGTCCGGAACAAGTGTATGGGAGTACATGCATGTGTATTTGTCTGTGTACATGTAAATGTGTGTGGTGAGGAATTCTTTGATTTACCTGTCTGATCAATGTATCCAAAAGGGACTCCATGAAAAGATATTTCCTTTGCAGACTTTATCGTGTGATGAGTCATTTTCTATAAAATAAATAAAAAGCCAACAAACAAAAACAAATAATATGCCAGCCAAAATTCCAGACATGCATGCATGTATTTATCAAATTAACTTTAAAATTTGAAGATAAGAATATTGTGTTGGTCAGTTTGTTTGCATGTTTGCAAGATAAATTTTTTCCGTCATGTATCTCATTTAAGTTTTTTCCTCAAATGTAAATAAATTTGGATGAATTTTCTTTTCAAATGAAATCTAGGATAATTTTATCATGGACTAGATTCGGTAGTATTTGCCATAGTTATGGGAATGTAAAATTTTCGTATATGGTTGATTTCTTTGGGACAGTGTCTCAACCACATCTTTTTATAGTTAAAAACACAAAGAACATGGCTAGACAAAAGTGATTGTATCACACTGGTGTATTTTAAAACATATTTTAACTCCCTGGAGAGCTGATAGATTGCTTACTGCTCAAAAGGTCAAACCAAACATTAAGCACAGCTAGCGTAACCCGTACACAACATATACTGACGATCAAACCAAAACCCAACTAATTGCCAAAAAGTGAAACCTGTTGAAATAGATAATTTGTGTGAAGAGACCAAATCATACTGGCATGCATGCTACCATGTGCTTTAAATTATCAGTTATTTTTAAATGAAATAAAAAATAGCCAAATTATTTACAATTCGATAACATGTTATCATTTGTTTATTTATTTATTTATTACTCTGTAAATTAATATTGTATGTAAACTATTGCTTGTTATTGTGATACAAATTTATTGATAACAAACGTGCACTTGTGTCATTTAAAAAAAAGAAAAAGAATGATTATCCACCAGGTGTTCCCGGATCCGTAATTATACGCTTTACATTTTCGTGTCCGTATTGTACGAGATTCTTATACCCGTCATTGACAGTGCAAAACTTCTTTTATATTTATCGACGTTTTCTATTTTTGTATATACGTTGCCTCTTTCTCAGTGTATCAATATAAAATGAAATTAATTACTGATGCATGATCTTCGACCAAAACAACTCGGTGGCAACATATTTAAATTTCCAAACTATACATCGACCTACCTGATGACGACAAAGGAAAGACAACTCTTACAAATTTGCTTACAACACAGTTGCTCACTAACACATCACTGACCAAAAGGTCGGTTTAAAAGGGATACTGTCAATAAAATTCATGTTTATATTACGCGAATCAAATATTTCACTATTTCATGAACTGCATTCTTATTAAATAGATCTAGGCTACAAGAGGTCCACTGGGCCCTTCACGGTCACCTGTTAGAAACATAATAAATTCCCATAAGTGTTGACATGACAATTTCCGCCCTATTGACATCTTTCTAGATCTCCGAGATAGATGTAATGGGCAAAAACTTTTAAAATCCACTTAAAGGGAAGATAACTCCGATAAATGTTGACCTGACTATTTCCGCCCTGTTTACAATCTTTGCATGTCGAGCAATTTTGCTTATTTTACTTCTCCCTATTCATATAGCAAAAACATGAAAAATCCACTTAAAGGGGAGATAACTCCGATAAGTGGTTAACCTGACAATTTCGATCCGCCCTGTTTACTTTTTGTAGATCTTTGCATGCAGATCATTTTTGCTTCTTTCGCCTTTTCTTTTATCGTAATTTTAATAAAAATGTCAAAAACATCGAAAAAGATGAAAAATCCACTTAAAGGGGAAATACCTCACATAAGGGTCGATCTGACAATTTCCACCAAAATATAAATATTGGTAGATTTTTGCAAGCAGTAACAGTGTTTTTAGCTTTAAGAATTTTGGAGATACATGTACATGTATTAGATAAAAAATGTTTGCTGACTCATCCGTTCTATATTTAGCCATGGCAGCCATGTTTGGTCCTAGCCCCTTTTCATCCGCAAACTTTATGCGGCTTTACATAATTAATAAACTTCCAGTGAAGCCGGTTCAAACTGGCCCAATGGTTCTTGAGAAGTAGTCAAAAATGTCTACAATTTTACACAAAAAAAAATATATTTTCCGTGACCTTTAAGTTTTGTCAAATGATCCTTAGTTAGATAATTCCCAAGAACTTTCTCATGTAAATCTTTGTATACAAAAAGTCGATCATGCAGTTTTGAACAATTTGTAATACAATTGTTCCCTATGTTTCTGAAGCGTCCACTAGTGGCTCGTTTATGCAGAAACGTCTTTTCCTTAAACTTAAATTTACAAATAAAGGCATAGACGCTTTAAACATTGGCAATGTTCTAAATCACAAAAAAGTTCAGTCCTGTGTTCCACCATATTTTAAATTGAAGACCACGCCTTGCATTTCATATAGCTATACACCTATCATCGCATCCAAGCTATTCAATTACAAACAGGTTTTGCAGTGCCTGTTCATCAACCATCTTCTACACAACACTGTCACATGTTCATGTGCTTCATCTCCTTTCAAATACAATCCTATCGGGCATGTCATCGCCAGCGACGTTTCTATTGTTGAAAATGAAAGCCTCAAAAATCTTATTTAAGGGGCCCTAAATACCGGGAAGCCCTTTCCTTTAATTGGCGTCAGAATTTCAGTTTAGTTATGAATTCTGTCGAAGATTATGCCAGACGATGGGCCAAACATGAAGACGCAGAACCAGACACTTTGTCTGAATGGTTAAAAGCCATACGATGGTTGATAAAATATCGTATTCGAAAACTTAAAGGGACTATGAAAACACGTTATCCCTCTGTATTTAGTGATCCAGAAGTAGTAACTGAACTGGATAGATCATATGACCAATATGTACTGGTACCAGCAGACAAAGTCTCAAATAATATAGTTTTTATTTGTAAGGCACATTACTATAATTGTTTATTAGAACTAATACGAATTCTGGAAATTCTATATACACACGTAGCTCACTTTCAAAGGACGAGATCCTTCAAAATCATATATCCGTATTACGCTTATTTGATATACCTACAACGGATACCGATTTTGAGCTACCACATTTATATTGGATATCTAAACTTCACAAAACCCAATATAAGCAAAGATACATAGCAGGATCCAGCAAATGTTCTACCAAACCTTTATCTTTACTCCTTACCAAGATATTGACAGCCGTTAAGGAGAAACTTCAACAATACTGAACAGTTGCTTATTCCAGAAGCGGTGTAAATCAGATATAGATACTTAAAAATTCTAAACAGCTTTTAGAAAATTTGAAGGCACACAATTTTTCTCGAATTCACAGTATCAAAACGTATGACTTCTTTACTCTTTACACAATTATTCCACATAAAGAATTAAAAAAAAAAGACTTTTTAGCATCATAGACAACTGTTTTTTCACTAAAAGTGGTACCCGAAAATTTAAATATCTAGTGATTGGCTATCAGGATACTTATTTCGTCAAACACCACTCTGATTCTACACATAAATACACTGAAGTTGATATAAAAACATGCTGGAATTTCTAATAGACAATATATTTGTAATGTTCGGAGACGTGGTCTTTCAACAAACTGTCGGCATTCCTATGGGAACCAATTGTGCCCCTTTATTGGCCAACCTGTTCCTTTATTCATTCGAAGCAGACTTCATTCAGAAACTACTGAATCAAAAGAAGAAAAAGTTAGCGGTGTCCTTTAATTTGACATTTAGATATATCGACGACGTTTTGTCAATAAATAATGACAATTTTCATAAATATCTCAATGCGATATATCCCAGCGAACTAGAAATTAAAGATACAACAGAATCAAGCACACACGCTTCATACTTAGACATTTTTCTTAATATAAACACAGACGGGAAATCAGCAACTAAGCTATACGACAAACGCGACGATTTCGGCTTTCCCATCGTACATTTTCCACATTTAAGTAGTAATATCCCTCAGTCACCCGCATATGGAGTTTATATTTCACATATGATCCGATATGCCAGGGCGTGTACAACATATGAAGATTTCATATACAGAGGTAAACTACTCACTGACAAATTATTGACACAGGGATATCGAAAACCGCGTTTAATGTCAACGTTCCGCAAATTTTACGGTCGGTATAATAGTCTTGTTTGCGATTACTCTGTTTCACTAAGTGAAATGTTGAGTTGCCTTTTCGTTGGCAGTTGTTGAGACGTCTGTACCAATTGTGACGAGGATACACTCCTCACGTTTTTCATTGGACTTGACTGTGGACTCACGGCGGGTGTGACCGGTCGACAGGGGATGCTTACTCCTCCATGGCACCTGATCCCACCTCTTGGTTTCCAGAGGTCCGTGTTTGTCCGTTTTTACCGGATTTGTATCTATGTCCTGGACATTCTATTGATTTATACTTTGGTATCTGAGATTTTTTATATTATGGACAGATTTTATTTTCATTCGCTAACTTTGTAGATATTGGCTTTACGATCAATCATACAAAATTTAGAGGTCATATCTGATCATTGGTTCATGAGAAGATTTAGATCGATGTACCAAATTTTGGTCGTTTTTGGTCCCTTTTGATGCCCCTTGGATTCCAGCCCTTTTTCATTCGCAAACTTTATGCGGTCTCACATGGGGATACATCCTGTCAAGTTTAGTAAAAATTGGCCTATATTGGTTCTTGAAAAGAAGTCGAAAATGCCTATTAAAAGTTAACGACGGACGACGCCAGACAAAAGACGACCGTGACCTAAAAGCCCTCGTGATAGCTCAAGATAGTTCAAAATAGAAGAAGATAACATTTTAGGTCGTTGCCACTGCTGGTGGACCGTTTGAGTCCCCGAGGGTATACAAAAACCTAGTACCTGGTATTTCGGTACCAGCTGATAATCTTATATTAAAGTAATATTTGGCACAGATAGCACCATTAAAAATTCTAAATTCTTCTTCTAAAGCTGAGATCGCGATCTTTTTATATTGATTACTCTTTGACGGATTTTGGCTATACGTTTAGATATATTATTTGGCCTTGTCTGATACCACATTTTCTTTAGAAAATCTATTTAAAATAGGAGATCAACTGATGAAGTCTAATTGACAGAAACGATAGTCTTGAGCATTATAACTTTGGTATTATGTTTATAATATTTATAAACACTAGGTCGATGCCGCTGCTGGTGGACCGTTTGAATCCCCGAGGGTATGCATAAACCTAGTATCTGGTATTTCGGTACCAGCTGATAATCTTGTACTAAAGTAATATTTGGCTGTCTAAAGCTAAGATAGTATGTTTATAATATTTTAATGATAGTTCAAAAGAAAGCTTAATTTCTAAATTTCCCTCATCATCATCATCATCATTTTTGTTGCATTGGAAACGATATGTATCAGAAGTCAACGATTCAACCATAAAATCATAATTCCGTTATAACCACATAAAAAATATGTGCGAGTGTTGTGTTTTATCAAAAGCGCTTCAGAAAATTCCTAAAACTTATTTCGGTGATACACAAAGACTAACAGGCTTTAAATACCACTGCATATACTAAAAGATTTTGTAGGTTATTAGTATTGGAATTTCTGAACATTAGTGGAGATACTTAATGTCTATAAAACAATGTTTTAGACAAGATTGTAATTGTGAATATTAAAGGTTAACCAAAACACACTGCTATGATGAAACGATCAGTAATCTTATCATTTCAATTCAAAGATAATTAAAAGTTACCTATTTTACAATATTAGATGAAATGATAATACACTCACTTTTCATTTCCATGCTCAAAACAAAGCTAGATGCTCCATCAGTTCTATACAGCATGTATTATCGAGTGTAGTATGTACACTACACAAGTGTATGCAGTTTTACGATATTCAAATGAATATTTACCAAGATTACCAACATACTCAGTTGTTTCCTTAATCAATTTTAGAAAATAATTGTTTTATTTAAATTGTTCTATGCATGTTTAACGTTTTATAAATTCTACATGGAGAGGGAGTTGCTAAGTTTGAAAATTTATTCCCAATCCGTTTGCTGCACAATTTACATATAAATATGTTTAAACAAAAACAACTATCCAAGTTTCTTTTATGTACGTCCATTGGTATAATACTATGCCTTCTCCTGGGTCCTACTAATTAAGAGTACTCAAGAGTATGCTTAAAAAATTTATGGAACATATGGGATTTAAAATTATTTGTTAATTATTTTCATATACTTAATTCATTTTTATGGTATTTCAAGTCACTTGCAGAAGTTAATTGCGTTTTATGGTCAAGCACATTTTAGCACAAAATTGATATTGAATCTAAAACTAAACATTGAAAATGAATATTTGTGCTGTATTTTAACAATTTATAACAAAAGATATAGTGTGATCATTCAGTAATACAATTAAAATCTCTGGAGTAATCTAATTAGTAGGACTGCTTCTCTTGTGTATTAATGTACACCTCTGAAGCATCAACGAAAAGGCCCATCTTTAGTGTAAAAAACTGTAACCTAGATAGCCTCAATGTTTTGTATACCGGTAAATGGTAAACTTGCCTATGTATCATTGTGATTTAAGTTACAGACGAGTGCATAATAAATTTCAAATACTGAATCTGATGATATCAAATAGATGATCATAATATTTGTAAACAGTTAATATTTAATGAATGATCTAAATAACAATAATAGTTTGTCTGTTAAGTTCTTTCAGTATAGTCAGTTTTAAAGAAAAATTTACCTAGAAACCAAACATCCAAACATAGTATTAATGCTTATTCGTAATGTCAAATAAGTCGGGTTAAAATAGGATACATAATATATACAATTTAAAAGGACCTACAATAAAAGAATCGCTACAATGCCAGATTTTAATCCCTTTTTTTCAGAGAACTTCAGATGTATAAATAGTCAACTGAATGGAAAAATAAAAGACCAGGAAAGCCAACATATATAATTTTATCTTTTTGAAACATTGTACTTAAATAAAAACCAAGGATATTGTATATTGCCTGTGTTATCATGGCTAGCATTGGTTTCAAATTCTGATCTAATCGCCATGTTTACCTATGAGCAGATGAATAAAGATGAATAAATCTCAACACATTTGCAACAACAATAATAGTCAATTCACTTCAGGATTTTTTATTTTATTTTACAAATTAATCTTTATATTACAGTTCTACACACATTCCACAATGTCAGACTTATACAAGCATCACAATCACACATTTGGCTGTTACGGTTAACTGTACATATCTTTTCTTTATCATGCTGTTCTTTTGGCAGCTGAAAGATAGCTCAACACAATGAACATCTGTTTTTATGAATGACCAAAAATATTCAGGCTAAACAATGTTCATCTTCCCTATAAGCAAATGTTTTGTTCTGTTTTTTCATCATCCTTATGCATATTTGTGTCTCGTTTATTTTTCTTTACTAGCAAATGGATTAATCTTTGACAGAAACGATGAGCCTGATTCCTCCACACCACTGTGACCAGACAACTTTTGATCTGTAATGCAAAACAAATGATATACATTGATGCAGTTTACACTGAACATGAATCAAAGTACAAAAGCATTGAAATGGGTTGTTATTTTGACAAGTTTAAGATGTATAGTTCCAAAACAGAAAGTTGTAGCATACAAGGCCAATTGATAAATCTAAATCTAAATAGATCCAGTCACAAGTTCAATAGCTGGGAGTTTAAAGGGGATATATTTGGACTTGGCAGTTAGTAACTGCAAATTTAATTACCAAGATTAGTCTGAGTTTTGGTGCTTAAAGGGGCATTGGCTGTGTTTTTTCCAAAACATTCTATTTTTACTACTATGATTGATGTACAATAACAAAAATAAAAATTCTTGAATTCCTATATATTTTGAGAAATTTGCTTGAGAAACCCAGTTTGGCAATTACGCATTTGAAAATGATTAATATGACCTTACTATTTGTATAAACATACAACACTGACCCTGGTGTTATTTAAACAATATATATATAGGAATATAATCAATTTTATGAATGTGTATGTATTATATTTGTTATTGTATATCAATTTAAGTAGGTGAAGTTAGTTTGACGAGTGATGAATTGACAAAAAGTTGTGAAATTAGTTTGACTTTCAATTTTGAAGAAAGACCTGATTTTTAATTTAAATTCCAAAGACACTGTCTTGAACCAAGAAATAAATCTAAAGGTTTAAGAAAAAATTTCACCACTCGTCAATTCGTCACTCTCAACCTAATTTAAATGTTTTAATAATATTCCTGTCAAAATACATTCTTGATTTTGTGCTTGTCTCAAATATTCATCTACTTTGGCACACACTTCCTATATACATTTGCAGGAGACCAATTTACAGAATTTTTATCCTGATTTCGACAAGCATGAGCTATAAGTCCCAAAAGTCAGATCAAATACTGAATCATTCTTTACAAACAATTCTAAATTCAGATAAAATGGAATATCATTTCATACAAACATGCCCTAAATTTAGATCATTCATCCTCCAGTTTATATTTCTCACAAACTTCAAATTTACCTTGAATTCTGTGTATAAGTTCTTCTGTTAGTAAATCTTTTAATGGTACCGAAGGGTTTGCTTCTTCCTGTAATTTTCTAGCTTTAATGATTGCTTCCTTGACTGATAAGCCAACCCACTCCGCTTCTTCCTCCTATGAATGTAAGAAATTAATGATTTAATGCTTTAACAATCATTTCTAGCATGATTTAAATCAAATATTTAACTCATTCACCCCTAAAATGCATTTTGAGAAGTCGAAAATGTGAAAATGTTAATGACGATCGACAAAAGACTATTGCAATAGGTCACTGTGAGCCTCTGGCCCAGGTGATCTGAAAACATGAAACATTAACATGAGGAAAATCAATTTTACCTAGGTCTGTAATGGAAAAACAACAATTTGCCCACATACATCTTTACAAAATTCTCACTATAAAGAGGAGAAAACACAGCAAATGGGAGATTAATCCTGTAATCCACAAGTATGGAATACAGTCATGGGAAACAATATTGTCAAAACACACAAATAGTTCAAAACACACCACGATTTATTTTGATACACATTATTTATAGAAAAAAGATCGGACAATAAATTTTGAAACCTTCATATGTAACAACGTTCTGATGACATCATAGTTTATATTTATTGTCTGCTGACTATATTTGTTGTGTATTAACCTGATTAATATTTGCCTTCCAAGAAATCATCAGAAATTCAGATTGAGGTTATAAAGAAAATTATAGAGGCTTACAAAACAGAGGAAAATAAATCTAAAATTCAGAAAATACAAGGCATACTTTAAACAACTATTGCAAGTGTTATAACGAAATTTAGATGTGTATGATTATCAAGTTGATATTACAAACAAAAAATGTATTATTGACAACCAAATAGAATTTGGCATTAATACTATACTCACAGATATAATAAATTCTTTATATTTTTTAAGCATTTTATCTCTCTTCATGGGATTATCTGGATACAGTGTTTTCCTTGATAATGCCAACAAAATCTCTCTTCTTATATCCATTGCAAGTTTTGAATTAAGATCTCTTTCATGTGTCTAAAGGAAAAGTAAAAATTAACATAATCTTGTCTGTTTATGGACTAAAAAATATGTGAGAAAATATGTGAACAGTTTCATGAATCACATTTTCACATTTTGGTCATTCACAATAATTTACCAAAGTACTGCTTGATGTAGGTTAGCACAATCATGCATATACAGCTAAAACTATTCATAACATACTTCTGATATTTCAAACTAAATCTTTTTAATATCTAGATTGAGAAACCAGCCTAAGTTTCTATTTCTAGGGATATTTTAAATTAATTCACAAAAAGCTAACTTCAGATATTTACCGGTATGTAAAATAACATGTACAATATCGTGTCTTTATCAATGGTCTCTAAAGACAGGTTTCACTGTATATATTATCTACAATATT